>WNWK01000748.1:37500-95000 GCA_009830355.1 Cherax destructor | reverse complement strand
TGGGTATCTTTACTGATGAAACGTTTCGCCTACACAGTAGGCTTCTTCAGTCAAATACAAATGCAGCAGTAGTAACGAAATAAAGATGATGTAATCAGTCCACCAACCTTGGAAAAAAAGTATTTGAGGGGGTCAGTCCCTCAGCCTGGAGAAGAGTTCAGCTCCATGGTCTGGAACAAGGTGATCAGTCCCTCAGCCTGGAGAAGAGTTCAGCTCCATGGTCTGGAACAAGGTGGTCAGTCCCTCAGCCTGGAGAAGAGTTCAGCTCCATGGTCTGGAACAAGGGGGTCAGTCCCTCAGCCTGGAGAAGAGTTCAGTTCCATGGTCTGGAACAAGGGGGTCAGTCCCTCAGCCTGGAGAAGAGTTCAGCTCCATGGTCTGGAACAAGGTGGTCAGTCCCTCAGCCTGGAGAAGAATTCAGCTCCATGGTCTGGAACAAGGGGGTCAGTCCCTCAGCCTGGAGAAGAATTCAGCTCCATGGTCTGGAACAAGGGGGTCAGTCCCTCAGCCTGGAGAAGAATTCAGCTCCATGGTCTGGAACAAGGTGGTCAGTCCCTCAGCCTGGAGAAGAGTTCAGTTCCATGGTCTGGAACAAGGGGGTCAGTCCCTCAGCCTGGAGAAGAGTTCAGCTCCATGGTCTGGAACAAGGTGGTCAGTCCCTCAGCCTGGAGAAGAATTCAGCTCCATGGTCTGGAACAAGGGTCAGTCCCTCAGCCTGGAGAAGAATTCAGCTCCATGGTCTGGAACAAGGGGGTCAGTCCCTCAGCCTGGAGAAGAATTCAGCTCCATGGTCTGGAACAAGGTGGTCAGTCCCTCAGCCTGGAGAAGAGTTCAGTTCCATGGTCTGGAACAAGGGGGTCAGTCCCTCAGCCTGGAGAAGAGTTCAGCTCCATGGTCTGGAACAAGGTGGTCAGTCCCTCAGCCTGAGAAGAGTTCACCTCCATGGTCTGAAACAAGGTGGTCAGTCCCTCAACCTGGAGAAGAGTTCAGTTCCATGGTCTGGAACAAGGGGGTCAGTCCCTCAGCCTGGAGAAGAGTTCAGTTCCATGGTCTGGAACAAGGGGGTCAGTCCCTCAGCCTGGAGAAGAGTTCACCTCCATGGTCTGGAACGACATGAAGGTGAAGCATGAGAACGGAGTCTTAAATATTGTCGAAGGTGAGGTATTTTATACCATTTTCAACAATCTTCCTTAATGGGTATATCTGGTTGGTATGGGAAGGGCCGGGTATAATTAGTATCTGAGGTATTGAAGTTAATTCTTGGGAATGAATGGTACACAATACCGACAAGATAAACATTAGACACATGTGCAACATCTGGGTATCTTTATTGTAGACGTTTCGCCATCCAGTGGCTTTATCAATACAAATTCTAGGACATAAGTTGAAGACAGTAGAACTATATACAAAAGATGAGGTAATCAGTCCCTCGGCCTTGGAGTTGGTGTGAAGATCACCGGTGCTCTGGGGATCTTGATACAAGGATTTCTTCAATACTTTTCCAACCTTTGGACTAAGACCTACTTACACTAGTGAATGGTTCCACTGTGATCCCGCCTCCTCCTGCTTCCACTCATCCGACTACAGTATATAAGCCATTTGCTGTACTTTCTACAAGACTGATGGAATGAACACATCGATTCCAGGCTGAGGGACTGATTACCTCAAACTCCTCCTCCTCTCCTTAAACCTTTCTGCTTTGTATTGGACTGATGAAGCCACTGTGTGGCGAAACGTTTCCTCAGTAAAGATTCCCTTGTTGCATAAGTGTCTTAATCTTCAACTTGTCGCTTGATTGTACCTCTTAACGAGGTACAATCATAGTTCCTTCCTGAAATATTAGTGCTCCCTTAACGAGGTACAATCATAGTTCCTTCCTGAAATATTAGTGCTCCCTTAACGAGGTACAATCATAGTTCCTTCCTGAAATATTAGTGCTCCCTTAACGAGGTACAATCCTAGTTCCTTCCTGAAATATTAGTGCTCCCTTAACGAGGTACAATCATAGTTCCTTCCTGAAATATTAGTGCTCCCTTAACGAGGTACAATCATAGTTCCTTCCTGAAATATTAGTGCTCCCTTAACGAGTTACAATCATAGTTCCTTCCTGAAATATTAGTGCTCCCTTAACGAGGTACAATCATAGTTCCTTCCTGAAATATTAGTGCTCCCTTAACGAGGTACAATCATAGTTCCTTCCTGAAATATTAGTGCTCCCTTAACGAGGTACAATCATAGTTCCTTCCTGAAATATTAGTGCTCCCTTAACGAGGTACAATCATAGTTCCTTCCTGAAATATTAGTGCTCCCTTAACGAGGTACAATCATAGTTCCTTCCTGAAATATTAGTGCTCCCTTAACGAGGTACAATCGTAGTTCCTTCACGAACTATAATTTTTTTTTCACTAGTTGTGAGCATATCCTTCACGAGGTAGGAAGAGGCGTCTTTAAGCAGTCACACAACAATTGTGTCAACAGGTCAACATACCTTGCGAACTTTCGCCTACTTGAACGCGAAGGCTTACCAGTGAGGGAAAGTTTACGGAATGAAAATTGCATTCGTTTGTAGCGTTATAGCTAACAAACACTGGCAGTGAATAACAGTGAACCAAAAAAGAGTAATTGAAAACTGAATTTTACATACATGAATTATGATGCAACCGATTTACCACGCAACTAATTATATAAATGATAGATATTGAAAAAAGAAAATGAATTTTGTTTCCAAATAGTTACAAATACTGTACAAATAGTTTACAAAGAGTTACAAAAAGGTACAAACGCTTTGGAAACCCATTGATTATACGGAACAGTTTGGGAATATCCAGTTAAGCTAAAACCAGATTAGCGTAAACATAATTTTGCTCAAAATCTGACTGAAAAATAGTGAATGGGTCAGATTTATTACGTAACACATTTATAGATCTCTGTTCGTATTGATGTGAACTAGATTATGCCAAAGTTAACGTAAGTTACCCGAAATGCTATGCATAACCAGGAGCTGTCTGTATAGTACGTTATTGATGTCAGCTAGGTCTGTATAAGTTGTATCATGTACTTGTTGTAATAAAGATTATTATTATTATTATTAGGTTTTTGATCAGAACAAGGTGTAATACCAACAGGAATAACATACCAGTAGGAATAACATCATTTGTTTCATATCAGTAACGTAAAGTTATACATTTTTTGGTGTTTTAGTCTGTTTACTGTTATGACTGAGTTAGCGTAACAAGGGATACCCATCATTGACTTAAGGTAATGTCGAGGCTTTCAAGGGATACCCGTCACTGACTTAAGGAAATGTCGAGGCCTTCTCTTGCTTAGCAACATGACGATTTAATGTTAAGAAACTCGGGAATAATATTAACTTTGTGGAGCCGTCGATTGAATTTATATTGGAAGAGAACGAGGGTTGCTTTACATTATCAGAAAAAACACAAGAGTTTCCTTTACAAAGTTTACAGGAACCCTGTCAATAAAGATATAAAATAATAATCCCACCACATCGTGAAAATTAATAGTGGCTTTATTGATTTCTTTCTCAGAACCCTTAGACCAGGGGTCCCCAACCTGTGGCGCAAGGGCCGTTTGTAGCCCTTCTGGGAAATGGATGCGGCCCTCACATGAAATTATGAATTCACTCTTATATAGATTCCAGACTGCAGTGTCAACAATTGCAAAATAATAATATTCATAAAAATAAAAAAATGCAGCTCTCCTTTAAATTTGGCTTTTCAAATTGGCTCTTTCGTACTTAAAGTATACTGAAAGTATACTGGAATCCTGGGTGAACTCACCTACGTAAATATTTTCAGATTTTTTAAATTTCCTATGATCATCAACACAATAAGTGTCCGGGGCCCAAGACTGTTCAACTGCCTCCCAGCATACATAAGGGGGATTACCAATAGACCCCTGGCTGTCTTCAAGAAGCCACTGGACAGGCACCTAAAGTCAGTACCTGACCAACCGGATGTGGTTCGTACGTCAGTTTGCGTGCGGCCAGCAGTAGCAGCCTGGTTGATCAGACCCTGATCCACCACGAGGCCTGGTCTCAGAGCGAGCCGCGGGGGTGTTGATCCCCGAAACCCTCTCCAGGTAAACTCAAGGTAGTGGTTGTGTATAATACCAGTTACCCCCACCACAACCTCAGCCACCAAAACATCCACCACCACTATTGACACATCCATCATCCCATCCCCCAACAACCCCAATCACCATAACCAAAATAACCCTCTCTATGGATATCCTCTCTACCACTGTTATCACCACCACGATAACCACCCGCACCACCCTATCACAATAGCCATCCCTTCCACTACTGCCACCACCACAACCATCCATATCACCACAACCATCCATACCACCACAACCATCCATAGCACCACAACCATCCATACCACCACAACCATCCATACCACCACAACCATCCATACCACCACAACCATCCATACCACCACAACCATCCATACCACCACAACCATCCATACCACCACAACCATCCATACCACCACAACCATCCATACCACCACAACCATCCATACCACCACAACCATCCATACCACCACAAAAGCCACAAAGCTGCTAACTCACAGCCCAAGATTGTAATCTACTCTCTCTTCGTAGCCAATTCATCAATTCTATGATGCACATGAAGACCAATGTGAGATGGAATCCACAGAAAGCGCTCTCAGTGGGGTCAGAGTGCACCTTCTGTGGATTCCATCTCACACTGGTCTTCAGATACATGATATAACTGATAAATTGGCTAGGTTATATATGCCTTCAAAGAGGGAGTAGATTACAATCTAGGGCTGTCAGTTAGCAGTTCGAAAACAATAATACGAAAAGAACTTCAACTGAACTTTATTGATAACAAAAAAGGCACAATACCGTGACTGGAACAATACACACACAACCCGCACATGTCAGTGTGACTTTGTAAATGGTCCAAGTCGGGCCGAAACGTCGTCGTAAGCTCCTCTCTTTTATATGTGCGGGTTGTGTGTGTAGTGAACTTTATTGACTTATGGCTGAGGAAGACTGACACCACTCAGTCCATCTATCATTATTTCTATCATGCAGGAGGAACCACATGACTATGGTGAGTTCAACAAAATAAGCAGATTTTTGGATGTCATTACCGCCCGGCTCCGGCTGGGTTAAAAGTATCTTTGGGAGGTTAAATCACCACCTCCAGATGTAGACCAAACGAAATGTAAACTTTGCCAGATGGACTATTGTCACACCCTGCGTCATTATGTACTTATTGCGATAAAATTAATGAATTCAGAGACAACTCACTCAGAAATGTTTAAGAAATGTCAAAGTATTTTATCCACTGGAAAAATACCCTGACTTTTTTTACTTTAGTAAAGCATTGCCACTTTGTGTGTGTATACTCACCTGTATGCACTCACCTATATGTGGTTGCAGGGGTCGAGTCATAGCTCCTGGCCCCCTCTTCACTGATCATTACTGTGTGCGCGCGAGAGAGAGAAAGACAGACAGAAAGAGAGACCTAATTAATGTGTGCATAAATAACCCATTATGAATGTGACCCGATATAAACATATAAACAGTACATTACCACTGTAACTTGTACAGCTATCAACACTTTGCGGCCCAGTTCCCGGACCCATTATGTACCTTTGGAATCTTTTGACTAACGCCCACAGGATGGGTATGGGGTACATAATAATGATGTTAAACTAACCCACTCAAAACTATCACCAGAGCCCAACTAATATCACCAACACCCCCAACATCATCTTCACCCCCATCACCAGTGTAACCCCAGCCACCACCACCTTCACCCCACCACCTACTAATCCTATGTAGTTTTGTCTAGCCTAGTTAATCAATGTTCCTCAAAAACAAACTCCAGCACATTCCCTAGGGTAAACGACTCTAATTACATGTTAATTAACTGGAAAAAATAATCTAACAATAAATACATATTTTTAATAAGACAATGAGGCGTGAAATCCCCGATTAAATCTGAAACTGCTAGCATTTTCAGGTTCATTGTTTTAGTAGAGTTAAGAATCTTTCGTAATTATTGAGGCAGGAAATGTAATCTGTTTTGTGAAAGGTGATCTATGCACTAGGTAATGGTATATGTTATATAAAAGGTAATACGCGTTTCATCCAAAATTGCAAGTTAAATGTAAAATGATTATTTCTAGATAGCCGTCTTGGCTGTTTGTTGAGTTTAAACTCTATCTACTACACGAGTTTACCTGGAGGTCGTTCCAAGGGTCAGCGCCCCCCATGACCCAGTCCTTCACCTGGGTCACTAAGGTTGCGTGTCACCTTCAGGCCAAAGTCAAGAATATTTTAATACCTATATAGGAGTTAACGTATGTTCTCAATGTATATTCACTGAGAGATACATACCTTTCGGTGTATATAGTGTAGTTAGTTGTATACTTGAGTCTAGACTAGAGTTTGTCACTACAAAAGGAGATTAAAAGCTTTCCATTAATCTACTGACAAACCACTGACGTTTTCTGTTATGTTTATGGGGTTTATTGCATAGGTCATTCAGCATCAAGGGAATTAATAATAATCAGATTTGATCCGAGGAAATGGAGAGTAGCAATACAACCCCTTAAGCTGAGATCATTTTCTAATGTAGGAGATGAAAGTGTTTGATAAATTAGGTATTATTTTCTATTGATTTCTAAATTATATAATCGAGGATATATACACCAAGAGATGTATATCTTTCTCAGTGTATATAAACAAAGATGTATATTTATTAGTGTATGCAGAGAGTTTATGACAAACCATATTTTAGGCATTAAAGTATTCTTAACTGATGCTGAACAGGTGACATGCCTCGTTTAACGACCCCTCGTATAGTAGATGGACTTTAAACCCCATTAACCAGTCAAGCAGTAGCAGTGGAGTGAACTGCAGCATCCTGGCCACGATTCGTCATTCATGTTGGATATTAACATGATGATCAAACTGCATCACGTTATCTTAACAAGTTCACCCAAGAAGTCCATTTCAAAGTTGACAAGACAGCTCAAGATTGATGGTAATATCAAGCGACCAAGTGACCAGTAATAGATGGCTGGCTGAATATATAATAATAATAATAATATATATAAAGATAGGAAGTTCTAATATTGTCTTTGATCTTCGAGCAAGCTGCTAGGCCACTTCGCCTCTTTCATCACAGAGGAAACACCGCAAAAGTCACACAAAGGATGCTGGTATTGAGCCCTGGGTGACTGCCACCCCTCCTTCCTTCCTTCCTTCCCTCCCTCCCTCCTTCCTTCCATCTCACTCTCCTTCCCTCCCTCCCAGGCACTGCCGCTGTCAACTCCTGTTGACACTGGTCTTTTCCATTTCATTTATTTTTGTGTGGAAGTAGGAGCTTCATTTAATGTACTCGAGTTTACAACAGAAAATCAGTGACGGTGTTTCATGAAGTGGGGGTGTGGGAAAGATGTGTTGAAGGGTCTTGCAAGACGTGGGGGTGTGGGAAAGATGTGTTGAAGGGTCTTGCAAGACGTGGGGGTGTGGGAAAGATGTGTTGAAGGGTCTTGCAAGACATGGGGGTGTGGGAAAGATGTGTTGGAGGGTCTTGCAAGACGTGGGGGTGTGGGAAAGATGTGTTGAAGGGTCTTGCAAGACGTGGGGGTGTGGGAAAGATGTGTTGAAGGGTCTTGCAAGACGTGGGGGTGTGGGAAAGATGTGTTGGAGGGTCTTGCAAGACGTGGGGGTGTGGGAAAGAGTGTGGGGTCTTTCAAGACGTGGGTTGGGATGTTGAGGGTCTTGCAAGACGTGGGGGTGTGGGAAAGATGTGTTGAAGGGTCTTGCAAGACGTGGGTGTGTGGGAAAGATGTGTTGGAGGGTCTTGCAAGACGTGGGGGTGTGGGAAAGATGTGTTGGAGGGTCTTGCAAGACGTGGGGGTGTGGGAAAGATGTGTTGAAGGGTCTTGCAAGACGTGGGGGTGTGGGAAAGATGTGTTGGAGGGTCTTGCAAGACGTGGGGGTGTGAGAAAGATGTGTTGGAGGGTCTTGCAAGACGTGGGGGTGTGGGAAAGATGTGTTGGAGGGTCTTGCAAGAAGTGGGGATGTGGGAAAGATGTGTTGGAGGGTCTTGCAAAACGTGAGGGTGTGTGAAAGATGTGTTGGAGGGTCTTGAAAGACGTGGGAGTGTGGGAAAGACGTGTTGGAGGGTCTTGCAAGACGTGGGGGTGTGGGAAAGATGTGTTGAAGGGTCTTGCAAGACGTGGGGGTGTGGGAAAGATGTGTTGGAGAGTCTTGTAAGATGTTGGAGTATTAGATTGGGTGAAGATGTGTTGGAGAGTCTTGTAAGATGTTGGAAAGATGTGTTGGAGGGTCTTGCAAGACGTTGGGGTGTGAGAAAGATGTGTTGGAGGGTCTTGCAAGACGTGGGGGTGTGAGAAAGATGTGTTGGCAGGTCTTGCAAAACGCGGGGGTGTGGGAAAGATGTGTTGTAAGGAGTGGGTATATGAGGAAAATGTCTTGTAAGATATGGGATGGAACGAAACTGCAGAAAGGAAGGAAAGTAATATTTTGTATTGACAAAATGGTTGCAATATTATCTTAATCTAATAAAATGTGAATAATGTGATATGAGAAATCTCGAAAGAGCTTGTGATAATAGTACTTTCCACTGTAGTTATACAGCATACAATAGACATAACGTCTCTTGTAGGTGAAAACACACTCGTCAAGGGTGACAAGGAAGCACCAATGACGGGAGGAGAGGAAAAATATAACAGTTGTATACCATTACTCAATTGTCTCCTTTAATATATGGTCTCATGTTGCTATACGTGCTTCTTCCGGACATTTGTCTTCACCTTGGTATCCTCTTCTTCAGCGCCATCTGGAAGCCGAGTCTGCAGTCTCCCTCTGCCTAATCTGGATCATCCTGATGGAGGTCGTAAGCCAAAGCACAGCCTCCTGCTTACGTCTGCAGTAACATACTCCTATCAGGTGAAATTATTTTCCCTCTATGTTCGCTGCTATATGCTTACGATATAATTGTGAAGTATTTGTGAGCATTTTCTGGGCTTCGTTTACCCCTTGTTGATTACTTGTTTAAAAAGGCTGTTGCTGTTAGCGGTCCGCTAGCTCACATAGTTCTCACATCCTGATTGATTTGGCACCTGACGTAGATAGCAGTTCAGCTTTTATAGATTCTGGTGTCAAACAAATCATCGATTCCTGAAGTTTTGAGCCAAGTGGATTTTTTTTTAATTTTCCTTAGTTTTCAATTAAAAAACTCTCCATATACGTAAAATTTTCGGATGGGAAAGAAATTCTTTAGAATTTTAAGAATTTCCTTGAAAATTGAAGAAAATCTTTAGAATTAGACAAATATCTTTGGAGTTTGGGGGAAAAGTATTTAAATTTAAAGAAAATCTTCAGGAATTAGAGAAAATTTACCAAAGTTAAAAAAATCTGAGTAAAAAATAAAGATTTTTTTTAAGAAATCTTCGAAAGTGAGGGAGATAATTCGTTGATATTTAAAAACATTTTACGACAGTTAAAGAAAATCTTCAAAATTTAATGAAAATTTTTACAAGATTCAAAAAAGACAAACAAATAAAATCTCCAGAAGTTCAAGAAAATCATAATAACTAAAAATAAAGACAATTTTAAGCTGGCATCATGGAGGCAGAAGTGAAAGTTCTCAGGTTTCACCACTTCAATGGGAAGGAAAAGAAAGCAATACTGAAGGAATCGGAAGAGAAAGCATATTATAATTATAATTATCATAGTTATTATTATAATTATAGTCATTATAATTATTTTATTTAGTGCTGGTAAGATATACAAAGCTGTTTCGTCCTAAATCACATTGACTTTAGTGGGTTAGCTAGATAATATCTCCTTCATGTGCTGTAAATGAGAGTCCATGACGCCTGTGTGCCCTCAAGACGTGTGTAAAAAGAAATTAATGTTGTATCTATGTATGATACGAGTGTGAAACGGAAACCTGTAATAGTTTTGCATGATGGTAAGATTGCTGGTGTCTTTTTTTCTGTTTCAGACACGCGGAATAATAGGTATATCTTGCTACTTCTACTTACACTTAGGTCACACTACACATGCATGTACAAGAATATGTATATATACATATCCATCAGGTTTTCTTCTATTTTCTTAATAGTTCTTGTTCTTCTTTATTTCCTCTCCTCTCCATGGGGAAGTGGAACATAATTCTTTCTCCGTAAGCCATGCGTGTCGTAAGAGGCGACTAAAATGCCGGGAGAAAGGGGGCTAGTAACCCCTTCTTCTCTATATATTACTAAATTTAAAAAGAAAAAACTTTAATTTTTCTTTTTAGGTCACCCTGCCTCGGTGGGATACGGCCGGTTTGTTGAAAAAATCTATGCGTAAATGAAGTCAGCACAGAATCGGGTCATGCAGGGTCATGCAGGGCCAGGCAGGGTCAGGCAGGGTCACATCACTGAGGCAAGAGAAGTGGAGATCATTTGATGGCGTGGAACGCGAGCAGGACAAACACTTCCATCTAATTAGTATTGTCATCAGTGACTTCTCCAGCAGGCTTCCCAGTGTGGAAAACTCTCCAGGGAGACTCATTCTCACAGATCAATGATCAGGCCACATGCTATCTGCTAGATTAAACACACACACACACACACACACACACACACACACACACACACACACACACACACACACACACACACTGGATTAAGCCAAACATTGCCTCTTGGATTAAGCCACACATTTAGTTGGACTCTGGCGCATCTGACAACTGGTAAAGAAACACACAACATACCTTATAAAGTCTTTCACGTACTTGAAATATTGCCAAGTACAAAGAATAACATGACATTAATATTTTATTTACGTTGTACTACTTCCCATTGTATTTTTGTTAATGTATTTTGTTTTCAATATATAGAATATAGAGTATAGGGGTGGTAGGAAAAGAAAATATTCAAACGCTCTGGTATATATATATATATATATATATATATATATATATATATATATATATATATATATATATAGTAGGTTGGTAGACAGCAACCACCCAGGGAGGTACTACCGTCCTGCCAGGTGACTGTGAAACAGAAACCTGAAACTGTTTTACATGATGGTAGGATTGCTGGTGTCTTTTTTTCTGTCTCATAAACACGCTGGATAACAGGTATATCTAGCTACTTCTACTTACACTTTAGGTCACACTACACTGGCATACACATGCATATATATACATACACACATCTAGGTTTTTCTTCTTTTTCTTAATAGCTCTTGTTCTTTTATTTTCTCTATTATCCATGGGGAAGTGGAAAGAATCTTTCCTCCGTAAGCCATGCGTGTCGTATGAGGCGACTAAGATGCCGGGAGCAATGGGCTAGTAACCCCTTCTCCTGTACAAATCTACTAAAACGAGAAGAAGAAAAACTTTATAAAATTGGGTTGTCTGAATGTGCGTGGATGTAGTGCGGATGATAGAAAGAGATGATTGCCGATGTTATGAATGAAAAGAAGTTGGATGTCCTGGCCCTAAGCGAAACAAAGCTGAAGGGGTAGGCGAGTTTCAGTGGGGAGAAATAAATGGGATTAAGTCAGGAGTATCTGAGAGAGTTAGAGCTAAGGAAGGTAGCAATAATGTTGAAGGATCAGTTATGGAAGGAAAAGAGGGAATATAAATGTGTAAATTCAAGGATTATGTGGATTAAAATAAGGGTCGGATGCGAAAAGTGGGTCATAATAAGCGTGTATGCACCTGGAGAAGAGAGGAGTGTAGAGGGAGAGAGAGATTTTGGGAGATGTTAAGCGAATGTATAGGAACTTTTGAACCAAATGAGAGAGTAATTGTGGTAGGGGACCTAAATGCTAAAGTGGGAGAAACATGCAGAGAGGTGTAGTAGGTAAGTTTGGGGTGCCAGGTGTAAATGATAATGGGAGCCCTTTGATTGAACTTTGTATAGAAAGGGTTAGGGGTTTAGTTATAGGTAATACATATTTTAAGAAAAAGAGGATAAATAAGTATACAAGATATGATGTAGGGCGTAATGACAGTAGTTTGTTGGACTATGTATTGGTAGATAAAAGACTGTTGAGTAGACTTCAGGATGTACATGTTTATAGAGGGGCTACAGATATATCAGATCACTTTTTAGTTATAGCTACAGTGGGAGTAAAAGGTAGATGGGATACAAGGAAAATAGAATCAGTAAGTAAAGAGAGGTGAAGGTTTATAAACTAAAAGAGGAGGCAGTTAGGGTAAGATATAAACAACTATTGGAGGATAGATGGGCTAGTGAGAGTGTAGGCAATGGGGTCGAAAATGTATGGGGTAGATTTAAAAATGTAGTGTTAGAGTGTTCAGCAGAAGTTTGTGGTTACAGGCGAGTGGGTGCGGAGGGAAGAGGAGCGATTGGTGGAATGATGATGTAAAGAGAGTAGTAAGGGAGAAAAGTTAGCATATGAGAGGTTTTTACAAAGTAGAAGTGATGCAAGGAGGGAAGAGTATATGGAGAGAAAAAGAGAGTTAAAAGAGTGGTGAAGCAATGTAAAAGAGAGCAGATGAGAGAGTGGGTGAGATGTTATCAGCAAATTTTGTTGAAAATAAGAAAAGTTTTGGAATGAGATTAATAAGTTGAGGAAGCCTAGAGAACAAATGGATTTGACAGTTAAAAATAGGAGAGGAGAGTTATTAAATGGAGAGTTAGAGGTATCAGGAAGATGGAGAGAATATTTTGAGGATTTGTTAAATGTTGATGAAGACAGGGAAGCTGTGATTTCGTGTGTAGGGCAAGGAGGAATAACATCTTGTAGGAGTGTGGAAGAGCCAGTTGTGGGTGTAGGGAAGTTCGTGAGGCAGTGGGTAGAATGAAAGGGGTAAGGCAGCTGGGATTGATGGGATAAAGATAGAAATGTTAAAAGCAGGTGGGGATATAATTTTGGAGTGGTTGGTGCTATTATTTAATAAATGTATGGAAGAGGGTAAGGTACCTAGGGATTGGCAGAGAGCGTGTATTGTTCCTTTGTATAAAGGCAAAGGGACAAAAGAGAGTGCAAAAATTATAGGGGAATAAGTCTGTTGAGTGTACCTGGTAAAGTGTATGGTAGAGTTATTATTGAAAGAATTAAGAGTAAAACAGAAAGCAGGATAGCAGATGAACAAGGGGGCTTTAGGAAAGGTAGGGGTGTGTAGACCAAGTGTTTACAGTGAAACATATAGGTGAACAGTATTTGGATAAGGGTAAAGATGTTTTTGTGGCATTTATGGATTTGGAAAAGGCGTATGATAGGGTAGATAGGGGGCAATGTGGTAGATGTTGCAGGTGTATGGAATAGGAGGAAGGTTACTGAAAACAGTGAAGAGTTTTTATGAGGATAGTGAGGCTCAGGTTAGAGTGTGTAGGAGGAAGGGACTATTTCCCAGTAAAAGTGGGCCTTAGACAAGGATGTGTGATGTCACCGTGGTTGTTCAATATATTTATAGATGGGGTTGTAAGAGAAGTGAATGCGAGGGTCTTGCCAAGAGGTGTTGGGCTAAAAAGATAAAGAAGCAAATACAAAGTGGGAGTTGTCACAGTTGCTTTTTGCTGATGACACTGTGCTTTGGGAGATTCTGAAGAGAAGCTGCAGAGGTTGGTGGATGAATTTGGTGGGTGTGTAAAGAAGAAAATTGAAAGTGAATATAGGAAAGAGTAAGGTGATGAGGATAACAAAAGAATAGGTGACGAAAGATTGGATATCAGATTGGAGGGAGAGAGTATGGAGGAGGTGAATGTATTCAGATATTTGGGAGTGGACATGTCGGCGGATGGGTCTATGAAGGATGAGGTGAATCATAGAATTGATGAGGGAAAAGGGTGAGTGGAGCACTTCGAGTCTGTGGAGACAAAGAACCTTGTCCATGGAAGTAAAGAGGGAATGTATGAGAGTATAGTTATACCAACGCTCTTATATGGGTGTGAAGCATGGGTGATGAATGTTGCAACGAGGAGAAGGCTGGAGGCAGTGGAGATGTCATGTCTGAGGTCAATGTGTGGTGTGAATATAATGCAGAGAATTCGGAGTTTGGAAATTAGGAGGAGGTGCGGATTACCAAAACGATTGTCCAGAGAGCTGAGGAGGGGTTGTTGAGGTGGTTTGGACATGTAGAGAGAATGGAACGAGACAGAGTGACTTCGAGAGTGTATAAATCTGTAGTGGAGGGAAGGCGGGGTAGGGGTCGGCCTAGGAAAGGTTGGAGGGAGGGGTAAAGGAAGTTTTGTGTGCGAGGGCTTGGACTTCCAGCAAGCATGTGTGAGCGTATTTGATAGGAGTGAATGGAGGCATATGGTTTTAATACTTGACGTGCTGTTGGAGTGTGAGCAAAGTAACATTTATGAAGGGGTTCAGGAAACCGGCAGGCCGGACTTGAGTTCTGGAGATGGGAAGTACAGTGCCGGCACCCTGAAGGAGGGTGTTAATGTTGCAGTTTTATAACTGTAGTGTAAAGCACCCTTCTGGCAAGACAGTGATGGAGTGAATGATGATGAAAGTTTTTCTTTTTCGGGCCACCCTGCCTTGGTGGGAATCGGCCTATGTGTTAATAAAATATATATATATATATATATATATATATATATATATATATATATTATCATACTGAGAAGTAATGTAATCTGGAATATATTAGGCCCCCACATTATCTGCTAGATTAAAGGACCCGATTATTTAGGGGACAGGTATATATAATCCTTTAGATATTAGGGATTCTAGGCTGAGAAATGCTTCTAGTAGAGATCTGAGATGTTCAGTGGTATGGTCTTTGTGGATTTGGAATCGAGCCTCCACCACTCATGAGAATCATGGGTAGGGTAAGTGAGGTAATTAGGGTGAGAGGGATAAGCTGGAAGTGAGTGGGGTGTGAGTGGGAAGCAGCAGGTAACGTAAGGAAAGCAGTGAAGGGTCGTGGACCATTAGGTTGGCATGGAGGGAAAGGGGTCACACTGTGACTAAGATATGCTCTAACCACTGGGTCGAGGCAGCAAGCAGGAAGAAGGGACAGGAAATAGGAAGAAGAGAAGTAGGAAGTAGAGAACCAGGAAGAAGTGCAGCGGGAAGAAGAAAGAAGTTGGAAGGAGAGAAGCAAAAAATAGGAAGAAAATTAGGATGTATAAAGAAAAGAAGCGAGAAGTAGGAAGAAGAGAAATATGAAAAGAAGATAAGCTGGAAGCAGGAAGAAGAGGAGCAGGAAGAAGAGCAAGAAGAGGTAGAAAAGGTGAACAAGAAAGGCAAAAGGGCGAACAAGGCAGAAAGGGTGAACAAGAGAGACAGAAAGGGTGAACAAGGGAGATAGGGTGAACAAGAGAGACAAAGGGTGAACAAGGGAGGAAGAAAGGGTGAGAGAAGATAGAAAGAAAAGGCATGTTAGGGACAGTGGAAATAAGAGAAAGACATCATGATAGATTGATGAGAGAAGAGAGGTGAAAAAAAAGATAATGAATGAAAGGGGAAGAAAGCAGAAAGATGAAGAAGAACGAGGGAATAAGGGAAGCAATAATGTGGGTCAAGGAACTGAAGAATCATTAAAGAAAGCTCTCACCTGGAGAAAGAGATATAAAAGAGAAAATAAATCAGAAGGCGAAACAGACACAACTAGAGATATCAGATAAATTTCAGTAAATAAAGGACGGTGAAAAAGAGGAGAAAGAGGAAGAGTGGAAAAGAGCGAGAAAGTGAGAAAATGTAAAAAAAAGTCATGATAAAGTGTGAAAAAAACTATAAACAAAATTCTGCAACAAAACATAAAACATTTATATTGTTTGTAGCATAAACTCAAACAAACTCGGAAAAAACAAATTACAGATACAAACACAGACAAAGAAACGCAGGCAAAAACAGAGACAAACACAAATTGTGAAAGAAGGAAAGAATTTAAAACTGTACGATCAGGTTAGTGTTGATGATTGTCATTGTATCTGTCTAGTGTTTGAGTTTGTTGGTGTTGTTGTTGATGTGTGTTGAGTGTTGTTGTTGTGATTGTTGGTTGTTGTTGAGTGTTGTTGTTGTTGATGTTGTTGTTGTTGATTGTTGTTGTTGTTGAGTGTTGTTGTTGTTGTTGTTGAGTGTTGTTGTTGAGTGTTGTTGTTGAGTGTTGTTGTTGTTGTTGTTGTTGAGTGTTGTTGTTGTTGAGTGTTGTTGTTGTTGAGTGTTGTTGTTGAGTGTTGTTGTTGTTGAGTGTTGTTGTTGTTGAGTGTTGTTGTTGTTGATGTTGTTGTTGTTGAGTGTTGTTGTTGTTAGTGTTGTTGTTGTTGAGTGTTGTTGTTATGTTTGTAGTGTTGTTGTTGAGTGTTGTTGTTGTTGAGTGTTGTTGTTGTTGAGTGTTTTGTTGTTGAGTTGTTGTTGTTGTTGAGTGTTGTTGTTGTTGAGTGTTGTTGTTGTTGAGTGTTGTTGTTGTTGAGTGTTGTTGTTGTTGAGTGTTGTTGTTGTTGAGTGTTGTTGTTGAGTGTTGTTGTTGTTGAGTGTTGTTGTTGTTGAGTGTTGTTGTTGTTGAGTGTTGTTGTTGTTGAGTGTTGTTGTTGTTGAGTGTTGTTGTTGTTGAGTGTTGTTGTTGTTGAGTGTTGTTGTTGAGTGTTATTGTTGTTGAGTGTTGTTGCATCTGTAACATTAATTTTGATACCTTTTATGAGTTTCGAGAGTCTTTCTACTCCCGAAGCCCGGCCATGGCCAGGCTCGTCTGGTGCTAACCTGGTCAACCAAGCTGTTGCAACCTCACGAATCCATCACAACCTGGTTGATCTGACACCTGGTGAAAAATACTTGTCCTCTTGAAGATTTCTACACTAGTTCCAGCAGTGTTTCTGATATCATCTGGTAAGATGTTGAATAATCTGGGACCACGGATGTTGATACAGTGTTCCCTTATTGTGCCCACTGCACATGAAGCGTCAGGAAGATCAGCCAAATCTCCCCCCCCCCTCTCTCTCTCTCTCTCTCTCCCCTACGTGAGCAAGATATACATTACCGGAGTGTATACCAGGTGCATATTAGTACATTCTAAACACCTGGTGTATGTTTCTGAGTTCTCTATAGCCTTAATACAAAGGTTTCCTCTGATACATTTATTATACATTCATTTATGCAATTCTTTATTCCCCGTGACATTTTTTTTTCAATTTGGATTTTTTTTTCGCGAAACACTGATAGTTGTGCCGCCCCCAGTGATTCTGCCCATCGATTACTTTATAAAATTGTATTTGTTTTCGCCATTTTATCATTCAGAACCCGACTTGGTTCTCTGTTTTTTACAACGTATTTAATTAATTTACCAAACATATTTCCATTTATTTTGATGGTATTAAATTTGCAATCGAAAATCTTTTTCTCCATATATATATATATATATATATATATATATATATATATATATATATATATATATATATATATATATATATATATATAGCTATATATATATATATTCGAAAATACACGATATTTTCATTTAATTTTCATCTACGATTAATTTCTTGTATTGCATTTTTTTGTTAGACTGAGACGAGAGAGAGAGGGGGATGTAGATCTGTCATTTCAGCAGAACCTTCAACACAGGAGGGATGTGGGCGGCCTTATTGTTATGTACAAGACCAACATTGTCAAAGTACCACACTTGGCTCCACTTCGAGGACAGCGAGAAGCAAGCTTCTATACCACAAGACGGGCAGCCAGCAGCAACTTCACTCTGGTTGTACCCTTCTCCAGAACATCACTTTATCTGAGATCATTTATCCCCAGGATGACTCGAGTCTGGAACACATTCGTACAGCATTATGATGTCAACGAGATAAAGTCAGTTGATCAAATGAAAATGCTGACCCACAGATGACTCCAACTTCATCCTGCTTCCTACTTGTATGTTTCATAACAATAAAAATGCTTTCAAATGAGCTGATGTAGGTAACAGCTCTTAGCTTGTCAATAAAGTTAGGAATCCTTAACTTGTCAATAAAGTTAGGGATCCTTAACCTAACCTTGTCGAACCCTGTGTAAAAAAAAAGAGTGGAGAGAGGGAGAGAGAGAGAGAGGAGAGAGAGAGGAAGTGGAGAGAGGGAGAGAGAGAGAAGAGAGGAGAGAGTGGAGTAAGAGAGTGTGTGAGTGGGGAGAGAGGGAGAGAGTGGAGAGAGAGAGAGAGAGAGAGAGAGAGAGAGAGAGAGACCAAAAATACAGCTGCGATCAATATGACCGTCTCGCCTGCACCGTCGGCTGGCACCCCTAACGTCCCAACCCACCCACCCATCCACCCAAACACCTACCCACACCCCCACCCTCCTACCAACCCACCCAGCCACCCACCTGTGTGTTTACATGGTGTCTGCCTGCATAGTGCATTCACGTGTCACTTGATGTTTCATGTAATACTGATTTTGTATCCTTGGATTAAATGTTGACTTCCAACACTTATCATTTTTATATATAACCCTGCATGTATTATATTATTATTATAGGTACGCGCTAAGCAAATAGGTGCTTAGTACCATAGCTGGAATCATTAACGAATAAACGATTTGTTTCAGTGTTGCGCTGCCTTTATTGTGATGTTTTGGGTTCGTTCGAGTGGCAGGTGAGGGATAACACACCTGCTCTTGGTCTGCCATTTAATGGAGGTTTGCTCTTCCGTCTGCCTGTGTGTCTACTCGCATTGCAAGCTGCATGACGACTGAGGGTGCCCTGTCACCTGTGGGCACGCCAGAGGCGGGCTTTTGACACTGGGGTCATCTTCCTGACCCTAACATTCACAAGCTGTAAAAGTATAAAGGCTATGGTGTAAGCACTGGCGGACTTACATTTTTGGGACTCAAACTTGAACTGTTATGGCTCGACTGTTATGTAGCTCTATCGCTAGCGAACTCAGCTCACACACACTGAGGTCCGGGGATCGATCCCCCAGTACGGCTGGAAAACATTAGGACGTGTTTCCATAAGACACCTGCTGCCCCTGTTCACCCATCAGTAAAATAGGTACCTTGGTGTTAGTCGACTGGTGGGGGTCGCATCCTGGGACAAAATTGAAATAATTTGCCAGAAATGCTCTGCATAACAAGAGGCTTTCTATATAGTAGTATGTCATTGATGTCAGCTAGGCCTGTATACCTTGTACATGTACTTGTAGAAATAAAAATTTATTATGGGGCCCCTACATAATACTTTCTTCAATAATCTTTTAATTTTTATATTAACTATTATTTTGCATTGAATTAAAATATATTATTATTTAAGAAAACTTCTCTCATACATTAGACCCAAAATTTTTAAGAAGTGTGGACTAAAGTGGCTTCTGGGGCCCCTCCGGGATTAGGGGCCCTGAAGCTAAACCTCTGGGTGTATGGACATACATGACTACATGATACCAGTAAGTTTCAAGTCACGATAGTGACATAAAACTTACACAAGCTTAAGTCAATGCACAGCTGTAAAAGTTTGAAGACGGCCAGAAGATGCGTTCTACAGTTATCGCTCAGAATCCAAAAATTACAAATTTATTGTGTTAGTAAAGGGGAATATTTGGACATACACAGCTTAAATTGTGGCTGTGTAACATTCTGATGTGATCTTGCTTGTTCCTGCCTGCCTAGCTTGCTAACATCAATGTTCTCACTGTTTCTTGTTCCTACCTGGCTACGCTGCTCACGTCACTACCTGGAGTCTACCTGGAGGGTATTCCGGGGATCAACGCCCCCGCGGCCTGGTCCACGACCAGGCCTCCCGGTGGATCAGGGCCTGATCAACCAGGCTGTTACTGATGGCTGCACGTTGTCCAACGTACGAACCACAGCCCGGCTGATCCGGCACCGTCTTTAAGTATCTGTCCAGCTCCCTCTTGAAGGCAGCCAGGGGCCTATTGGTAATTCCCCTTATGCATGGTGGGAGGCTGTTGAACAGTCTTGGGCCCCGATCACTTATGGTGTTTTCTCTTAGTGTACCAATGGTGCCCCTACCTTTCATTTGGGGTATTTTGCACCGCCTGCCCAGTCTTTCACTTTCGTAGGGGGCGATTTCAGTGTGCAGACCTGGGACCATTTCCTCCAGGACCCTCCAAGTGTAGATCATGATATCTCTCTCGCCCGCGCTCCAGCGAGCACCAGTGCTTTCAAGCACTCCCAGTAGCCGAGGTGCTTGATAGAACTTATATGTGCAGTAAAGGCTCTCTGTTCACTCTCCAGATCTGCAATTTCACCTGCCCTTGCTGTTGCTTGTTCCTACCTGGCTACTCATCCCACGTCACTGTTCTCTGCTAACCTCAGTTTTCGATCGTCTTGCAGTGAAGGAAGTCTGAGTTTAAGTGGGTAACTCGTCTCTCCTGTCTTTGCACTACGGGGGATCGAGCCTTCACCACTCCATACGCTGAATGGCCAAAGGGTTTAGCGCCTCACATGAACAAAACAAAAATGTCATTTTCAGTGTATATTCTCACCTATTTGTGGTTGCAGGAGTCGATCCATAGCTCCTGACCCCGCCTCTTTGCTGGTCGCTACTGGATCCGCTCTCTCCCTGCTCCATGATCTTTATCGTATTTCTTTAAAGCTATGTATGGATCCTGCCTCCACTACTGTACTCTCAGTGTTCCACTTCCTGTTACTACCTATTGAATCCCTATTTGTGTTGCAGGGTCGAGTCATAGCTCCTGGCCCCGCCTCTTCACTATTGCTACTGGTCTCTTCTCCCTGCTCCATGAGCTTTATCAAACCTCGTCTTAAAACTATGTATGGTTCCTGCCTCCACTATGTCGCTTTCTAAGCTATTCCACTTCCTGACAACTCTATGACTGAAGAAATACTTCCAACATCCCTTTGACTCATAGGAGTCTTCAACTTCAATTGTGACCCCTTGTTTCTGTGTCCCCTTCTGGAACATCTTGTCTCGTCCACCTTATCTATTCCTCCAGTATTATATGTCTACACGATGTGTTGTGTGTGTGTGTGTGTGTGTGTGTGTGTGTGTGTGTGTGTGTGTGTGTGTGTTTGCATTCCACTTACATTCCTTCCCACTATTTATCCACATTTCTTCATTACAATTTACTCACGTAGAAGCAGCACTCACTGCAATTGTTTTTCCTTGGAGTATCTCTCTCTCTCTCTCTCTCTCTCTCTCTCTCTCTCTCTCTTCTCTCTCTCTCATTTTCAAAACTTGTAAAAAAAATTGAGGAAATAAATTTACAGAATTACATGCATTTTTAAAAAGGATTTCGGGGAAATATACAATTCTGTAACCATGGCATAAAACTGCGCTGAATTTGGAGAATATTTTCCAAATTGCTGGGAAATTTTATTAAAAAAAAAACACCAGTAGCAACAACCCCGATCATAATAATAATAATAATAATAATAATAATAATAATAATAATAATAATAATACACAAATAACCGTAAATAGGAGAGATGTTTATGACGACGTTTTGGTCCGACTTGGCCCATTAACAGGTGACATTAACACACGAAGGTGAGGGAGCCAGTTTGATTAGTAAATGGTCCAAGTCGGACCGAAACGTCGTCATTATCTTTTCTCTGCTATGTAAGGGTCATTTGTGCATTGTTCCAGTCGCTATATTGAACCTTTTTGCTCTTCAATAATAATAATATTATGATCGAATATGTTTGTACTGGAGTCAAATATCGTGTTGTGGACGATAAGGAAAAGACACGTTTCGCTCTGTGTAGAGCTCTATCAACATTATAAAGCTCTACGCAGAGGAGGAAACGTTGCAGCAGTTAAGGCTTGTTTTGCAGAATGAGTCTTTGTTTCGTTTTTTTTTACTCTGGTGTTCCTTAAGAAGCAGCGTATCTCTCTTATCTGTCTATCATCATTATCATTATCTTCAATGTCACTTTCACCACCATCGGCGTCATGAAGATGAGGCGACCATGAAGGCAATTAAGAAGCAATCAGGTTAACGAGGAAGGAAGAGAGAGGAAGAGAGAGAGAGATAGAGAGAGAGAGAATTTGGAGGCTGTTCCGGACCCCGACCCGTAATTAGTAAAGCAGGAAATCCTTAACCCCACACACACAAAAAAATATATATATATAACGCGTGATTTTCGTTTCTCTACACAATTCAAGTGATCACCAACAGCCTGGTTGGTCAGAGATTGCCAGACGGAGGATCGAGTCTCCATCTCTTCAGGCACGGGAGGAAATTCTTGATTCTGGCGAACAATAAAAACGTGTTCTGTCAAAAGCATGCTATTGTTTATTACTTTTGTATATTACTATTGTATATTACTATTGTATATTACTTTTGTATATTAATATTGGCTCGGCTGGACTAGGCAAAATCTTTATCCAGTGGTAATGTCCTGCCACTTTCTTTAAAGAAAGTCCTGTTCTTGAAAATAAAATTGCGATTGTTATTTTGTTTATTGATTCCGTTTTATGCGGATCAATGCGTCCTGGTGAAGGAAACTGTATAATGAACATTGACATGCAAGGAATTGCCTTTCCTTCGCGGCGCTGCCTGCTAATTTCCTCATGATTACGGCCTTGAAAACACACACACACACACACACACACACACACACACACACACACACACACAGGCGAACTAAGTAGTGGAGGCAGGAACCATGCATAGTTTTAAGAAGAGGTATGATAAGGTTCTTGGAGCCAAGGGAGAGTGGTCCTAATAGCCACCAGCGCAGAGGAGGGGCCAGGAGCTGTGAATCGACCCCTGCAACCATATATAGGTGAGTACACACACACACGCGCGCGCACACACATACACACACACACCAACACACACGCACGCACACACACACACACACACACATACACACACACACACACAACCAATATAACATTTTACATTTTAGCTGACGTAAGCCAGAGTGGGGCAGGTGGTGCAGAGAGTGGAAAACGTGAGCCAGCTGTGTGATAGTGGCCCCGTAGACCAGCTGAGGGATAGCTGGTCCCATAGGGATGCAGGAAAAAAGGGATAGAGAAAGGGAAGAAAACATAGTGAGTATAGAAAGAGAAATATTTGTCTTACTTCCCTTTTCACAGCATATTCCTCCCATCAAAGGTTGAGTTCTGATGCTGGTGGAGGGCTCTTGATCTAGGAAACTGGAGCTGCTCTCAGCTTAGCCCACAGCTGATAGCCTTCCTCTATCATTCCAGCAACTGAGGCATCGCACACTCATCACAACCCTTGCTGGGTCAAGCAATTTTTACGTACGTGAATAAATGTCTTACAAAACAGACAAAAAATAAGACACTTGTAGAACATTTTGATATCTTTATTCTGGGGAGGTTTGGCCAGCTAGTGGCTTCTTCAGTCCAACAGAGAGAAAGGTGGAAGATGAAGGGGAGTTTAAGGTAATCAGGCTGAGGGACTGATTACCTCAAACTCCTTTTCATCTTTCACCTTTCTCTGCATTGGACTGAAGAAGCCACTCGTGAAGAAACGTTTCCAGAATAAAGATATCAAAATGTTGTACAAGTGTTTCATTTATCAACATTTAGATCTCCTTATTGACGAGACGTTTCGCACACTCAGGCTTCTTCAGTCGAATATCAAGGTCACTAACATATTGATGACAGTCGAAAAAATGCGGATTTTGAGGAGTTCGGTCCATCAAGATCGAGTAAAAATCAAGACCACTTGGGGTAAATAACCGCAATGTTAAGTGTATTAAAGGATACAAGGAAAAGTTTTGATTCACGGAAGGGAAGGATAACTCCAGTTCCTTAGATGAAGAGCCCTTCACCAGCCTCAATGCGCCTCTCTCGATGATTGACCATATTGGAATTTTTGACCGAAATGCTGCCCATAAAACTAAGTTTCTAAGAAAGTGGACTGTATCTTTATTCTCCTTTAACACAGTAATAAAGATGAATGACCCGAACGGATTTTGCCCTTTAAATAACAATGAAATTTTTTGTAATTATTATTAGAATTCGTTATGTATCTGGCCCAGTGGGAATAGTTTTGAGAGTAACACAATAATAATTATTGTAATTATTATAATAATAATTACAATAATTATTGTGTTATTCGGCCAGATACATAACGAATTCTCTTGTTCACCCCCCCCCCTGGTTACATTATCATGGCCTTCGGGCAGAAAACGCACAAACACAATATACACAACTTGCATCACCAAACCATTAACACAATTTTCCACTCCCCTCCCCCCTGTTTATTCCCCTTTCTGTCTCCCTTCCCACCCATCAATTGGCATTTTTCCCTGTTTTATTCTGTCGCTGTCTCTCTTCCTCCCATCCCCTTTCCCCCGGCCAACGTGAGAGGAATTGCCCACTTGTGCGGGTAA
Source organism: Cherax destructor (assembly GCA_009830355.1). NCBI lineage: Eukaryota > Metazoa > Arthropoda > Malacostraca > Decapoda > Parastacidae > Cherax > Cherax destructor. The sequence goes on along the minus strand of WNWK01000748.1, from coordinate 70,698 downwards.
AATGCTTAGGTTGTCTTTGTGTTGGTGCAAATAGGACTGAAGAGGATTCTAATAGCGCGACTGAAGAGGATTCTAATAGCGCACCTCTGCCGACTACAGTTAAGAAAACACACACTGAATAACATTTTATTGGGACGGTTTCTCTCTCTCTATGTATGTATATATATATATATATATATATATATATATATATATATATATATATATATATATATATATATATATATATATATAAAAGCCAAACTCTGTTTTTAACTCAATAAATACAGATATAATAGCATAGTGAAATTCATCACCTCGCAAACTTTCTGAAGTTAAATAACATATACGCCAAGTGCTGGCTTCTGCAACACTTTACGCTGCTTGAAGCGTGCAACTGTTGCTAAGTAACAAATTTCCTGACAAGATGCACACCATTTGCTGGGCCATAAAACATAGTGTCTGTAGAAAATGTTCACCTTCTTTTTCCTCTAAGGGCTAGGCTGCGTGGTTTGATGTTGCTGGCCTCTTCTTGATATACTGTTTGGAGGCAGAACTTCTTCCCAGGATGAAACGTGATAACCTCTTATTGCCCAGGTATGTATGACCCCCCTAGGATTACTGATCCAACACAAATACTGACCACAAAAATTAAGGCAATGAAACTTTCCCCAGTGCCAAAACTTTCACACCCCTTATTTAAACTTTTAATTAAATTCTCGTAATTAGGTTTCCTTGCATCCACCATGTATGCTTACAACCTTCTTTGATTTCCATACAGCCTTGCCTAAAAGAAAAAAAATTGCAAGTCCTATATAGCCATACATAAACAACATACTAAGCCCATTAATCCCAACACACAAATGAAGATTTTTTTTTGCAACTCACTGTGAGAATAATTATTCATGACCCCTAAGAGAGAAAAAGTATGACCGTGACTTTAACCTGTGAAGTGTAAGGTCTAATTTGCCAATTTTATTAAGCAAATTGATTTATTTGCAATAAGTGGAGAAAGCGAACAGAAATCAAGTTAATCTATCCCACTGGAGAAATACTATGGTGCTAGTTTCAGAGGGACTGAAAGGGGGTTAGAGAGGTTGAAGACTCTTCGTGGACCGAGTCAATTTCCACTTAGCTTTGTAGTTGTTAATCGGGTCATCCGGATACCTCACGAACCATAATTGAGGCAAACGTAGAATAAACACAAGTCCAATGTTGTCGGTGACTGAGCCGCTTCCTCCCTTTCTCTCGTCTTCTCTTTGTTACTCTTCCATGCAGGAGGGGTGATAGGGAGAAGACATGGGCATGATGGTATGTGTGTGATGTTAGTAGTGGTGTCGGCGTGGTGATGGTGGAAGTAATAGTGATGGTGGTGGTGGTGACGATGGTGATTTTGGTGCAGATACAAGTTGTGACTGTAGTGGTGATGGCACATCTTTCCCCTCACCCTTCATCCTTACCTCACATCCTTCCCTTCATCCATTACTCTTTCCACACCATTAACAACCATCAGTTACCATTAATAGTGTTCCTTATATTCATTCTCACCCCTTAACCTCACGTTCTCCTCTTACCCCTTAATCTCACGTTCTCCTCTTACCCCTTAACCTCACGTTCTCCTCTTACCCCTTAACCTCACGTTCTCCTCTTACCCCTTAACCTCACGTTCTCCTCTTACCCCTTAACCTCACGTTCTCCTCTTACCCCTTAACCTCACGTTCTCCTCTTACCCCTTAACCTCACGTTCTCCTCTTGACCCTTAACCTCACGTTCTCCTCTTGACCCTTAACCTCACGTTCTCCTCTTGACCCTTAACCTCACGTTCTCCTCTTACCCCTTAACCTCACGTTCTCCTCTTGACCCTTAACCTCACGTTCTCCTCTTGACCCTTAACCTCATGTTTCCACCTCATTTCCCCTCATTTTCTTACCCCTCTGAATTACGTTAAATTCAGCGAAGTCATGGTACTGTATCCCTTTGAAGCGGGTGAAGAGCTCTTGATCAGTGGAACTAGAGCAATCTTCTCCATTCTCGGATCAGACACGATTACATTGTTAGGTAAAAGGACATAAGTGGAATTAATGTGACATTTTATTGTGGCAACTTGTCACATTAGTTGTACTTGTGCCCTTTTTACCTAACATAGTTTGCTGTGGTTGAGGTGGTGGAGGTCGTTGGGGCGTGGCTCGCTATCCCCTCCCTCTTCCCCTTACACCCCCTCCCTCTTCCCCTCACTTCCCCCCTCCTTCACTTACCTAAGGGTTCCTCCTCACTGCTCACTCCTACTCCTTCCCTCAGCAGTCAAGGTCATGTTGGTGAGAGGAAGGAAGGAAGGAAGGAGTAGAGAGGAGTGAAAGGAAGGGAGAATAAGGAAATAGATGGAAGGAATTAAAAAAAAACAGACAAGAGGGGAGAAAATTCACTAGACAAGAGGAAGAGAGAACAAGATAATATCACCATAGAAAGTGTAGAGAAAGCAAACGAGAGAGAGGGTGAGAGAGACGCATATGAGAAGGAAAGACGCATTACACTGGGATATGGAAGATGAGGGGAAAATGATTGCAAATGACAGTGTAAAGACGAGGGGAAGACGTGGCTAGAAATCACTTCTTTGTAGTGGAAGAGGGTAGAGTGTGGCCAGACTACCAGCTGTTGAAAGCGTAAAAGCATAAGAACATAAGCAAAACAACCACTGTGAAAAAATAGTGAGTATCCAAGCGATTTCGTGATTTTTCATATCATCAAGGACATGTCCTTGATATTGTGAGATCGAAGCCTGATGTTATATTTTCAAGGATTAGTTGCAAATGTATCTCCTGTTTACTGTGATCTTGTTGCTTAAGAGGAACACTGGCCTACTGGCCTATACTAGGTACGTCCTTCTCAAACCCAAACCCACTAACAAAAATACACAAATAACAAGCGCATAGGCGAAAGGAGCTTACGACGACGTTTCGGTCCGACTTGGACCAACCCCTTTTCAATGCTTTCAATGGATCTAGGGATTCAAATGGAGAGAGTGAGAACAAAATCTTGCATCTAGCGACGTTTCGAACCAATTGCTACTTTATTTGCATTGAAATTTTTTTGGCCATACCGACGGGATGTACAGTTCACAGACATTTATTCAAGGAAACGTTTCGCCACAAGTGGCTTCTTCAGTCCCTTATTTACACTTTATGAACTCAGCCGAGAGCGAAACGTCAAGAAAAAGCTTTCGCTATCCACTTGTAGATACTGTTTATCTGCCACTGGTCAAGTTGCATGCAAGAGTGAAGAATACACAGAGTACAGGACAAGCTTTTATTGTGACAGCGTTTCGCCCTGTGTAGACGTTCATCTAGTCGTATGACTCGATAAATCTATACCCAGAGCGAAATGTTGTCGCAGTCCACGATTATTCTGCAACATACCGCTAAATTCCTACGAGATAATGTTGTAATAATTTTGGTAGAATTGCCGACAATATATTAGGTAAAGGAACACATTTGCAACTAATGTGACATTTTATTGTGGAACGTTTCGCTCTACAGGAACTTTGTCAAGCCGGCTTGACAAAGCTCCTGGAGAGCGAAACGTTGCCACAATAAAATGTCACATTAGTTACACTTGTGCCCTTTTATCTAACAAGATGAATATCTAACAAGATGAATGGGAAATTTTCTCCATTACCTCTTAGTAGTGTAAGATTGTAGGTGGGAATATTTGTCCTAAATATTCCCACTGAGAGTTTAAACACCTGCATGAGAGAGTGGAGGTTTTAATTGGTTTGGGTGAGAGTGGAAGAGTAATGTTTTATGTTAGTGATTCTGTTTGTTTTGCATTTGTCTGTGATTGTCTCGCTGTTTGTTCGCCCTTGTCAGTGACTATATTCGTTTGGCTGTTCCTGATCTGACTCTCTGTCTCTGTCCTGTTTAGGTGTATTTGTTTTCCTTCTCTCTTTGGACCGTTGATAGTGTCACCATTGATAATGTGTCACCATTGATAGTGTCACCATTAATAGTGTGTCACCATTGATAGTGTCACCATTAATAGTGTGTCACCATTGATAGTGTCACCACTGATAGTGTGTCACCATTGATAGTGTGTCACCACTGATAGTGTTACCAATGATTGTGTGTCACCATTGACAGTGTCACCAATGATTGTGTGTCACCATTGACAGTGTCACCAATGATTGTGTGTCACCATTGACAGTGTCAACAATGATTGTGTGTCACCATTGACAGTGTCACCAATGATTGTGTGTCACCATTGACAGTGTCACCAATGATTGTGTGTCACCATTGACAGTGTCACCAATGATTGTGTGTCACCATTGACAGTGTCATTAATGATTGTGTGTCACCATTGACAGTGTCACCAATGATTGTGTGTCACCAATGATTGTGTGTCACCAATGATTGTGTGTCACCAATGATTGTGTGTCACCGTTGCTTCAATCTTTAGATGATCTACTTTTCACCATTTTTAAGCTGGTAAAAGCAGCAACGACCCGACAAGTTGATTGAAACGTTGTAATAGAATCCTCCATGTCCTTGTCTTCTATTATTCAGGCTGAAGAAATGATAATATATCGCGGTTTCACTGGGAAAATTAGCTTTCTCCTACACTGACCTAATATCAAATTTCTAAACAGAATTATAGGCTTGTTTTTTTATGTATCGTGGACGTCTTATATATATGGTGGATGTTTTCTTATATATATCGTGGATGTCTTCTGATATATATATATATATATATATATATATATATATATATATATATATATATATATATATATATATATATATATATATATATATATATATATCATGGAGTGAACTGTTTTCCCCCATATTATTATTATTAATTAAAACTAAGAGCTAAATCCACAAGAGTCCCTTTTTCTCATGTTCTTCTTCGTGTTTGTCTTCTCCGATTCTGCTTCTTCAAACAGCTGTTCATCTTGTCAGTTCTCTTCAGTGGCTTGTAAGTCTTGGTTCGTGTCTCCACACATCTAACCCACCAGTTCGAGATTTGGTTCCTGTTGTCTACGTTACTCTTTATTTTTGCCGTTCACGTTAGGAAAAAATCTGACTGCATACTATAAAATTTTCTCCATATTCTCAGCGTTTGACTCGGCGCATGCCGCAGTCACCTCCCCTCCTCCAGCACCACTAATACAACTATCACCAACACCCACATCTCCAACACCAGCGCCACAGCTACCACCGGCCTGGTCACGGACCGGGCCGCGGGGACATTGACCCCGAAACCCCTTCCAGGTATACCACCACCACCACCACTATCACCAACACCCACATCTCCAACACCAGCGCCACAGCTACCACCATCTTTCAGGAAGACAATGCAGTAAGCTGAACTCGACAGCATAAGATAACGGGAATATACAAGCAACAAAGCTTTACACAAACTCTCTCCGTGGGGACTGCAACCATTGCTGAATTTTGAAAGTCTTGCAACATTTATGTGTTTGCATCTGTTATCATTCTCAATTTGTACAGCTCTTGCCTCTCTCTCTCTCTCTTTCTCACTCCCTCTGTATAAAGTATTTATCCCACTCAATTCACACACTGAGGTCCAAGTGTCGATCCCCGGTACAGGTGGAAACGTTAGGACGTGTTTCCTGCTGTCCATGTTCACCTGTCAGTAAAATAGGTACCTGGGCGTCGCATCCTAGGGACAAAATTGACCTAATTTGCGGGAAATGCTCTGCATAACAAGGTACTTTCTATATAGTAGTATATCACTGGTGTCAGCTAGGCCTGTTTACCTTGTACATGTACTTGTAGAAATAAAGATTTTTTACTATATTATTATTATTACTGATTAACTTAGTGTCCTCATAATAAAAGTCACATTATTACTTATTGCTCTCGTTTCGTATTAATTTTCCCTGACAGGTTTTTGATTTAAGGAATAAAAGCTATCTTCCCTTCCTCGTATCAATCCTAATTACTCCCAGCCCCTCCCCCTCATTCACCAATTGCTGAGTGATACTTACGGGCTTAACACTTCCCCATGAATATAATAACAATAATAATAATAATAATAATAATAGTAATAATATTTATCCATCTAACATTTACTGACGCATGGACTGAGGGTTTTAGAGACTAATGTTACCTAATATACTAAGAGGTGCAAGTGATTTTACTAGTGTACAAGGTAATGTAAGTATGTAAGTTTTTTGAGGTAGGATTTGTACGTGAGAATCCCAATGTGCTATGATTTGTAAGTAGGTGAGAATCACACGGTATTGGGATTAAAAAAAACAACAGTGATGACAGATTGTTGTGTGGTTATTAACATTAGTTGAATCCCTCAGCTTTGTGCATGGATGTTATCCTGTTTTTTTTTTTTTTTTTTGAGAACATCGACAAAGGTTGCCTTTGATATCAACCTTGGAAATTTTCACATATAAAGACAGATGAACTAAGTATCCTAATGCAATCCTAATGCTCTTGGGTTTGTAAATGCGTGTGTTTCCCAACGTACTGGTATTTGTACGTACGAGCGTCTTCTAACGTAGTGCGGGATTACGTTACTTTAGCAACATACCCGCTGAGGACTGACCGCAGTTCAATACGGGTAGCATTAAGCCGAGACTAACCCTGGTACATAAACAATAAGCATGCCAGTCTCGCCCGCCTTCCGTGCATGCAGCCAACACAACTATGGATTTTCCCAGACATTCCTGGAGCAGGCTCCAGTCGGCCTCCAAGCAGGCTTTTATCTGCTGCTGGCAGGCGAGCACCACGGCTGGTGCAAGCAGGTACCAGCAGACCTTCAAAAATAGGCTTTTCTCCGTAAATAAAAGACACGTTTCTGAATAGGCTTTTGTTGAGACAAAGTTTAGCTTTGTGTTGAGCTTAAGTCTTACGAAAGCTATTCCCAGAGCGAAACGTTCTCATTAAAAGCTTGTTCAGGCACGTCTCTTCTCTTCGCTATTGTTGGCAGTAGGCCAATTAGACCCTGGCTTTTAAATGGTGCAAGCAGCCGAAAGCCACAGCTGGTGCAAAAAGAAAGTAAGCACGCTAGTATGATCACCACATACCAGAGTTCTTGAAGACTTACTATGTGGAATATATACACGTTAGTATTATCACCACATACCAGAGTTCTTGAAGATTTACTATGTGGAATATATACATGCTAGTATGATCACTCTCTCAGCATAAACCAAGGTTCTTGAAGACTCAAGGCTAGTCTGAAAAGACAGACTAGCCTTGTGTCTGACGATTTAGATTCGTTTTATAAATGAGACACTTACATTATGCTTCAAATAAGAGTGTTTCACACACACATACACACACACACACACACACACACACACACACACACACACACACACACGGAATAAATATTGATGTATATTTCCCGCCCATTCTCCAGCAGTCACAGTTCAAGGGGCTTTAGGCATTCCCGATAACACAACACCAAAATGGTAAAAACCAATGGCCATGGGGAAAAAATATTTGGCTTGGAAGACCCAAAAATATGCCGCTCGTTTCCCGGAACGAAGAGCTGTGTCTTAAATGACGTCTTTTGTGTGTTCTGAGGCAGAGTGGCCTAGATGCAGTGTGTCTGACATTTCATAATGTATTTAAATAAATAACAGAAAAATCGTCCCAATCGACGGGCGACAGCGAAGAAATTGAAGCAATGAAGGCGAGAATGTTGTGGCTGGATCCTTTTAGAGAGAGAGAGAGAGAGAGAGAGAGAGAGAGAGAGAGAGAGAGAGAGAGAGAGAGAGAGAGAGAGAATCTATTTACTGTTAGATGAGCAGGAGTGGCAGGTATCACTATCAGGTGATTTGGCCATTCATTTCACCCCCCTCCCGGGATTGAACCCACGTATTTTCAGTTACGATCCGAATGCATTACAATGAAAAAAAAAAATGTCTTCTCCATCCATTCGGTGTCTTCTCTTCAAGTAACTACAGACGACTGCAGTAAACCCAAACACACAACGCCACAACGTCTCCTAACTCCACACAACACACCTGAACAGTTTTACATTATTCATGTGAAGATTTCACGCTGAAAGAATAGCTTCCGAGTTTTTGGTTTTATCGTTTTTGTACCAACTGCTTGATTGGACAGAGCCCCGGCCGCCATTAGCGGACTGACTATGGAGTCTCCACTACATGTGCTGAATAACTTTGGTTGATTTTTAGCGCTACGGGGAAAATAAATGAATTCTGGCAGTGTTATATAAGCAAGAAATTCAGTTTTTTTTTCATTGTTTAGAAAACTGAAAAGCAGATGAATGACATACTTGAGCAACATTTAGATGTCCATATTGTGGAGACGTTTCGCCAACCAGTGGCTTCATCAATCCATTATTTTCCTCCGTATTGTTTTGCACATATGTCTAACTCATCGACTTGTCGATGAGTTAGACACATGTGCAACACTTGGGTATGAAATTCAACCGCAAGTCTTCTTCCACACCGGCCAAAGGGCGCCACCAAAACTCTGCATTATAGTGAGAATTTTGCAAAAGGCTCCGACGAGGCTGCCAGAAAACGGGCATCTCATTTCGCTTTCTGATAAAATTCACTGAGATAACACCACCATAATTTCCCGGGGCAGTGGTGAGATTCGGGAATTCTGAGGTTGAGAGGGAAGGAGGTTCTCTAAAGGGCTATACTTAGCAAGTTTTGTATGTTATTGCCCTTTCCGATAAACTGTAACTTAACAAGAAAAATCTGTTTTCAGTATGCTGTCCTGTCAATATGTCTTATATTGACAGGCTAAAATTGTATTTTTGTTCTTTATACGCACATTGGTAAATCATAATAGAGTATACGGACTGAGAACACATTGTATATACGCTGAAAGGTGTGCGGCGACATAGGACATATTCACCCAGATTTGTATATAATAGGGAGGAGTGAATTTACACAGGGTATATATACCAGGATATTTGGTCGGTTGGTTAATTGCGTTTAAAGCCTTTCGTCACACGAGGATCATAAAGGCTGCACTTCACCTGATCCCCATCTAACAAGAATACTTTAATTCCAAATCCTGTTCCCCATCTAACAAGAATACTTTAATTCCAAATATGGCCCTGTGTATTATGAGATATACACACCGATCTGAGTATTGTTGCTCTCAGTGCTCACACGCATCAAAAGAGACTGTTAGGAGGATGTCTCCAAAGTGACGTACGTTCACAGCTTTAGACTCGCATCTCCATGGTAGACGGTTGTAGCAATGAGCATGTTTTTTATTTATCTGTTCTGCGATTAGACTGTTCCAGCTGGACTACTTGTAGGCGGCCAGCACTGCAGCCGATTTTGGTACTGGAGCAGTGTCTCTCCCAGTCAGTAATAGCACTAGTGCAGCTGAGTCTTGTACTTCTGCTACAAAGGTCTGGAAAATTTTGCTGTATTAGCTCGACTGATGCCACGGAGTACAAAGCTGGCAGGGCAATTTAGAAGGCTACATATCCCCAGTCCAACAGGACTGACTGGATACCGAGGTTTGCATCTACCGTCTTCAACGGGGAAAGGTTCAGAATACTTTCTAACATATCCTTTAAAAGGGTATCATATTCCTTTGCTTTTGGGGAGAATTGCAAGAAGGTAAACTGGGAGGGATAGACATCCAGTGAGTAGGCAGAATGCAACATATACATTCATTCTGGCCTTACATCTTGGAGTTTGTTTTTCCTAGAATCTGCTCGATAACACTGGAAACGAGAGGAGCACCAAGGAGAGTACGGTCAACTGGATTAATGACTCGTGATCTTGGCATGGCGACAATGAGCTGATCAATGATTTGTCAGTGGGGGGGGGAATATTTCCCATTTAGTGTGGCTTAAGAATAGACCTAGATTCCTTTCAAATTTTCTTTTATTTTCCTGATGTCATGTAGGAGAGATTCTTCAGTGCTAGCTAGAGTGCCATCATCCGAGAACCAGATGTTGATATCACTGGACATCGTTCCTATGACTTAATGATCAGGAAGAAGAGCAGACGGGGCACCTTCACTCGAGTCAGTTGCACATCCAACGAACAGGAGTTCAGATATACCTCTGTAACACGAATAGAGGAATGTATAAAAGGAAGAAAAAGTTGAATGACAACAGAGTTCAGCATCCCTGCTAAGTTAAAGGCATTGGCGAAGTCTAATTCAATCAAGATTTTTTGGGTTTCTAAAGTTAGCAATGCATGCCGGTGGTGTGTGGGTAACACAGTAAGCCACCTGGGACAAGTGTTTTATGATAAATCTTTAGAGAAAGAAGTTTTGATATTGTATGCTGGTTAAGACAAGTGTTTATGGCATGGCAAGTTGGCTAGGACAAGTGTTAATGATTATTATGTTAGGTAGGACAAGTGTTTTGACATTGTAAGCAGGGTAGGATACAGGTGTTGATGCGACTGACAAGGAAACAGGTGTTGATGCGACTGACAAGGAAACAGGTGTTGATGCGACTGACAAGGAAACAGGTGTTGATGCGACTGACAAGGAAACAGGTGTTGATGCGACTGACAAGGAAACAGCTGTTGATGCGACTGACAAGGAAACAGCTGTTGATGCGACTGACAAGGAAACAGCTGTTGATGCGACTGACAAGGAAACAGCTGTTGATGCGACTGACAAGGAAACAGCTGTTGATGCGACTGACAAGGAAACAGCTGTTGATGCGACTGACAAGGAAACAGCTGTTGATGCGACTGACAAGGAAACAGCTGTTGATGCGACTGACAAGGAAACAGGTGTTGATGCGACTGACAAGGAAACAGGTGTTGATGCGACTGACAAGGAAACAGGTGTTGATGCGACTGACAAGGAAACAGGTGTTGATGCGACTGACAAGGAAACAGGTGTTGATGCGACTGACAAGGAAACAGGTGTTGATGCGACTGACAAGGAAACAGGTGTTGATGCGACTGACAAGGAAACAGGTGTTGATGCGACTGACAAGGAAACAGGTGTTGATGCGACTGACAAGGAAACAGGTGTTGATGCGACTGACAAGGATACAGGTGTTGATGCGACTGACAAGGAAACAGGTGTTGATGCGACTGACAAGGAAACAGATGTTGATGCGACTGACAAGGAAACAGGTGTTGATGCGACTGACAAGGAAACAGGTGTTGATGCGACTGACAAGGAAACAGGTGTTGATGCGACTGACAAGGAAACAGGTGTTGATGCGACTGACAAGGAAACAGGTGTTGATGCGACTGACAAGGAAACAGGTGTTGATGCGACTGACAAGGAAACAGGTTTGAAGAAGGTAACAGCAGTCACGGGGCCAGTGAGAACCTCTGTATCAGGTATTGATTGTAGCGTTGCCCACCCAACTGCAGCCCACCCCCGCTCACCCACACCCAGCTGCAACCCACCCCCGCCCACCCACACCCAGCTGCATCCCACCCCCGACCACCCACACCCAGCTGCAACCCACCCCCGACTACTCACACCCAACTACAACCGACCCACGTCCACCCACATCCAAGATGGACGGAGACAGGATGTTCCAGAGATGGGACACAGCAACAAGGGGTCACAGTTGGAAGTTGAAGACTCAGATGAATCACAGGGATGTTAGGAAGTATTTCTTCAGTCACAGTTGTCAGGAAGTGGAATAGTCTGGGAAGTGATGTAGTGGAGGCAGGATCCATACATAGCTTTAAGAAGAGGTATGTTAAAGCTCATGGAGCAAGATGAGTGACCTAGTAGCTACCAGTGAAGAGGCGGTTCCAGAAGCTGTGGCTCGACCCTTGCAACCACAGCTAGGTGAGAACAACTAGGTGAGTACATCCAGCTGCAATCTACTCTCGCCCACCCACACCAGCTGCAACCCACCCTCGCACACCCACATCCAGTTGCAACCCACCCACCTGAACCCATGCCTGCCGGGTCACCATTTGGAGAAGACCCGGGCCGGATGTACCGGCGAACCTACAACGACAACAACAACCTGAACCCACCAGAAAAAAGTTCAATATTAATGTCGTGAGAGAGAGAGAGAGAGAGAGAGGAGAGGAGAGAGAGAGAGAGAGAGAGAGAGAGAGAGAGAGAGAGAGAGTAACATTCATATATCAGTGAGATGAGTAAGGGGCTCTTTGATGCTAATGAATTTCCCTTCATCCAAGGTAATGGAGCTACCGTCCCCTTACTGGGATCGAATCTAATTACCTCCCATTCCCCATTAATAATAATAATAATAATAATAATAATAATAATAATAATAATAATAATGGTTAACTACGGCCTGTTAGAATCCCCGACATTCACCCGATAAAACACAATTACACTATAAAATATACTGTTATAGTGTTTCTACAAGTCTAGAATAATTTTGAATACAGAGTTTGTGTTACAAAAACGAATGTCTCTTTTAGCCAGAAAAGCAATTATTATATAACTATCGCAAAGGCCTAAAAAGTGTTTAACTTCGGTGAGAAAGGTGATTATTATTATAATTTAGTAATATTATTATTATTATTATTATTATTATTATTATTATTATTAAGGGAGCTTAGCGTTGAAGGCTGCAGGTACTGGACCAAGTAGCATGGCGAGACCTGGAACACACATGCAGAATACATGCAAATTAATTGAAATTGACCTTCCCTCACGTATATAGTGTACACAGTGGCATCAGATGTTAAATGGGTCAATGATTCAGCGTGCCACTGAATCCTTTGTCTCCGATTCACCGCTTTCTTAACTGTGCTCCTTGGGTTAGCGTGTTACTGAATCACTGTATCAGTGATTCACACAGTCCCTGATGTACTGTGCCATTCTGTGCTGCTGATTCACTGTATCGCTGATTCTCCGTGTCATTTGCATCGTTGATTCATTGCATTTATGTATGATTGCACAACTGAATCAGTTTCATCCAATAACCACACTAATGAATCTCTGGATTAGTGAATAAAATGCAATCCCAGCCGTCGAATCACCGATATCAGTCACCAAATCAATGAATCCAGTCACCGAATCACAGCTAACTAATCACCGATTACAGCTAACGAATCACCGATTACAGCTAACGAATCACCGATTACAGCTAACGAATCTGTCAATAGATAGCCGCTTCACTGCTTCAGTACATTACTAATCAGGCAAGGAAAACAGAGTTACTGAATCACTAATCGAATCCGTCACCGATTCACTGAATTGCTGAATCCATCATTGAATCAGTGAATTGATGAATCCATCACTTTACTAACAATCACTAAATATTTTTCCACAAAATCCGTATTTCAGTAACTAAATCACTATAATTGAATATCAGAATAACTATATTTGTATAACAAAATCACTATAACAAAATCACCATTTAAATAAAATCACTATACATGTACTTGAATAACAAAATCACTATATTTGAATAAATAATACTTGAGTTTCAGTTATTCAGATAACACTATCACTGCACCATGGTAATCTTTATTTAGGTTAGGTTAGGTTAGGTAAGCTTCGTCAGGAAACAGGACAGGTGTTTCCTGACGCGGGTCTTTAGTCAGATGATGACCTGCAGTTGGAGCTTTTGGTCATCTGACCGAGGCCTTCAGCTGTCTTATCACTCCACCCCATTAAAACTTATGACCATAGTTATAACCATATATTTACAGCAACACACAGAAGGTATCAGCTTATTAACGCCTTCAAAAATTTACATTGATGATTCAGTCTCTCTCTCCCCTAAAACAGAATTACTAATTCAATTCTTTGCCTTTCGTGGTAAAAGGTGCCAAATACGCTACCACACACACAACAAAGCCAAATGCTTTACCACACACACGAGAGAGCCAAGTGCTTATAATCAACTCTCTCTAATTCTATATAGTTCCTGACAACTAAATAAAGTTAATTAAAAAACTCCACCCCCAACACGTTGAATCTTAGACTTAAAGCCAAGAACGTAAACACCTGAGCAGTGATAGTTTTAAAGATATGCTCTTAACGACTCATCATTAAGAGCATATCTCCACCAACGGATTTTGCCTAAGCAAAAAAAAAATTATTATAAATCCTCAGAGTTTGATTGTTATGATTAATACAAGTTGGTTGAGGAGATATACGACTTAATGAATTTTTTTTATAAATGCTAGAGTTATATGGAGGGTATGAGAGATGGAAGAGTGAAATATGGGTGAGAAAGATGGTGACTCTGGGGAGGAGGAGGATTAACAGGAGTGATGTGTTAGTTACATGGAAAGGAAAATGAGATGGGTTGATGGGCAGGGAAGGAAGCTTTCGGATTTGAAGAGCGCTTTGACCTAGCAGATCACTCAGTGTTTCTGACTGATGGGTTGGATAATGGACATGCGTGGAAATAGTGAGTGTGGGAGCGACATTTCAGGTGAGAGTGGGAGGGACAGGTGGCTGAAAGTGAGTGGGAGAGACAGGTGATTGAAAGTGAGTGGGACAGACAGGTGATTGAAAGTGAGTGGGAGAGACAGGTCAGATAAGAGGATTCACCTAAGGTCAATGACCTCCCTAGTAATCTCTAACGATCTAGGAAACCTAAAACACAGCCTAACTTAATGAGCTCTGTTGACTCAAGTCCCTTATGATAAGTGACTAAATTTAAAGTTATGTTCACAACGACCATAGAATGACGCCTGAGAAGTTAATATATTTGTGACCTTCGAATTCCCTTAAACTCCAAGGGGAGAGGGAAGGGGTACCTTGATGATAAAGGTCCTTGAATCAAGGAGTTGAACGTATCTCTCAGTGGAATTTTGCTTGAGTAACTCCCACTCTCCAGACGCTTTTTGACCTTTACGGATTTTGAATTTCCCAATAATAATCAACTAATAATAATAAGAATAAGAATAATACCTTTTATGCCCACTCTGTTCCCATTGGTTTCCTGTAAAGAAGCAATCAAACACTCTCCCTGGTAATCCCTTCGTACCCTTCCTTCTTTTCGATACACACACAGGCACACACACACAGACAGAAGTTGGAAGTTGAAGACTCAGATGAATCACAGAGATGTTAGGAAGTATTTCTTCAGTCACAGAGTGGTCGGGAAGTGGAATAGTTTGGGAAGCGATGTAGTGGAGGCAGGTTCCATACATAGCTTTAAGAAGAGGTATGATAAAGCTCATGGCGCAAGGAGAGTGACTCAGTAGCGGCCAGTGAAGAGGCGGGGCCAGGAGCTGTGAATCGACCCCTGCAACCACAACTAGGTGAGTACAGGCACACACACACAGGCCACACACACACACACACACACAGGCACACACAGGTACAGGAGCTTTGACTCGACCCCTGCAACCACAACTAGGTGAGTACACAGGCACACACACACAGGCACACACACTCGACCCCTGCAACCACAACTAGGTGAGTACACAGGCACACACACAGGCACACACACAGGCGCACACACACAGGCACACACACAGAGCCAGGAGCTATGTATCGACCCCTGCAACCACAACTAGGTGAGTACAGGCACACACACTGACGTGTATAGTATGCAAAGTCATGGAGAAGATCATCAGGAGGAGAGTGGTGGAGCACCTAGAAAGACACAAGCTTATAAACGACAACCAGCACGGTTTCAGGGAAGGAAAAGCCTGTGTCACAAACCTACTGGAGTTTTATGACAAGGTAACAGAAGTAAGACACGAGAGAGAGGGGTGAATAGACTGCATTTTCTTGGACTGCAAGAAGGCGTTCGACACAGTTCCTCACAAGAGGTTAATGCAAAAGCTAGAGGATCAGGCACACTTAACATGAAAGGCACTGCAATGGATCAGAGAATATCTGACAGGGAGGCAACAACGAGTCATGTTACGTGACGAGGTGCCAGAGTGAGCACCTGTGACGAGTGGGGTTCCACAAGGGTCAGTCCTGGGACCGGTACTGTTTTTGGTATATGTGAATGACATAACGGAAGGGATAGACTCAGAAGTGTCCCTGTTTGCAGATGATGTGAAGTTAATGAGAAGAATTAAATCGGTCGAGGATCAGGCAGGACTACAAAGAGACCTGGACAGGCTACAAGCCTGGTCCAGTAACTGGCTCCTTGAATTAAACCCTGCCAAATGTAAAGTCATGAAGATCGGGGAAGGGCAAAGAAGACCGCACACAGAGTATAGTCTAGGTGGCCAAAGACTGAAAACCTCACTCAAGGAAAAAGATCTTGGGGTAAGTATAATACCGAGCACATCTCCTGAGGCACACATTAATCAGATAACTGCTGCAGCATACGGGCGGCTGGCAAACCTAAGAATAGCGTTTCAATACCTCACTAAGGAATCGTTCATGCCCATACTGGAGTATGCAGCACCAATTTGGAACCCACACCTGGTCAAGCAGGTCAAGAAACTAGAGAAAGTGCAAAGGTTTGCAACAAGACTAGTCCCAGAGCTAAGGGGATTGTCCTACGAAGAAAGGTTAAGGGAAATAGGCCTGACGACACTAGATGACAGGAGGGTTAGGGGAGACATGATGACATATAAAATACTGCGAGGAATAGATAAGGTGGACAGAGACAAGATGTTCCAGAGAGGGGACACAGAAACAAGGGGTCACAGTTGGAAGTTGAAGACTCCTATGAGTCAAAGGGATGTTAGGAAGTATTTCTTCAGTCAGAGTTGTCAGGAAGTGGAATAGCCAAGAAAGTGACGTAGTGGAGGCAGGAACCATACATAGTTTTAAGACGAGGTTTGATAAAGCTCATGGAGCAGAGAGAGAGAGAGAGAGAGAGAGAGGACCTAGTAGCAATCAGTGAAGAGGCGGGGCCAGGAACTATGACTCGACCCCTGCAACCACAAATAGGTGAATACAAATAGGCGAGTACAGGCGCACACACAGACACACTGAACACTTGTATCACTGGTGCGATATGAACGACCCGAAGATGAAGAGAAAATTCCTTCACCATTCCACCGCTATCACACCACATCTTTTAACCACCAAAGCTCTCCACACTTCACACCACTACATTACCACACCTCACTACACCACAGTACCACCACACCTCACTACACCACAGTACCACCACACCTCACTACACCACAGTACCACCACACCTCACTACACCCACAGTACCACCACACCTCACTACACCACAGTACCACCACACCTCACTACACCACAGTACCACCACACCTCACTACACCACAGTACCACCACACCTCACTACACCACAGTACCACCACACCTCACTACACCACAGTACAACCACACCTCACTCACCACAGACCACACACTCACACCACAGTACAACCACACCTCACTACACCACAGTACAACCACACCTCACTACACCACAGTACAACCACACCTCACTACACCACAGTACAACCACACCTCACTGCACCACACTACCACAACACCTCACTACCACACTACCACAGCACCTCAGTACACTACCACAGCACCTCACTACACCACAGTACCACCACACCTCACTGCACCACCACACCTCAATGCACCACCACACCTCACTGCACCACACTACCACAACACCTCACTAACCCACACTACCACAGCACCTAACTACACTACCACAGCACCTCACTACACCACACTACCACACCACCTTCCTGTGCCACGCTAACAATCCCACCTTCTATCGTCACTGCTAGAAGTTACAGGTATCGTCATCTGTAGAGGGGCCAGATACCCAAAGGCAATTATGCTTGTATTTAATTGAAATAATTAAAAAAAATATGATGAAAGCCAATTATTTTTATAAAGTGTTAATGGACCTAAGTTCTCTGGTGGATGATAAACTTTGTTAAAGGTAATTTTGTTTAGGTAATTATGTTTTTCAAACATTTTATGTATGTTAAAGGAAGGCTAGGTGAGCTTTTTCAAGTAATGATTTTAAAAAGCTCACCACTGAGCGAAATGTTGTGTAATAAAGTCTTGCCCCGATGTATCTTTCTTTACCTTGCTTTATTCCTATCACATGAATTTTGTTTTGTGTTCGAATTATTAGAGTTGTCCCGTGAGTTTCCCGTGGCTCGGTTGGTAGCGCACTAAGCTTACAAACTGAGGGTCCGTGGTTCAATCCCCGGCACGGATCGCTCGAACCACATTAGACATTTCCTTACACCTGTTGTCCCTGTTCATCTAGCAGTAAGTAGGTACCTAGGTGTTAGTCGGCTGTTGTGGGTGGCATCCTCGGGGGTGTTAGAGTCCATTAGATAGGCTGGTAGCTAGAAATGTCTTAGATGCAAATTCTCGTTATTGATGAAAATAAAATTTAATCTCTCAAAGGAGGATAAAATGTACTGTTATTTATGTTAGTTAGAAGTTGAAAATCTTTAATTTTCTGGTGGTAAAAGGTGTTCTGGCTATGTCTTCCTAGTGTCATGAAGATTATTGAATCCGTGGATTTTTTCATTGAAGTGTGTTGGTGATGAAATTTAGTTGTTGTGTGATTGTGGTAGATTGATGTGTTGCTTGGCTTTGTCTTCTGTGTAGTGTAATATATGGAAATTAGAATTGTTGATGTTCTTTGGAAGTGTGGTTGCTGTGGTAGTGTAATATAGTGGAGTTGCTGTGGTGTTTGTGGTAGTGTGTTAGTGTTGTGTAGGTTTGCTGTGGTGTGTTGTGTGGTTGGGATGTGTGTGGTGTAGTGGTTGTGTGGATGTTTGTGGTAGTGTGTGTGGTGGTTAGTTGTGTGGTGGTAGTGTGTAGTGTGGTAGTGTGTTTGGTGGTAGTGTGTGTGGTGGTAGTGTGTTGTGGTGGTAGTGTGTTGTGGTGGTAGTGTGTTGGTGGTAGGTGTTGTGGTGGTAGTGTGTTGTGTGGTAGTGTTGTGGTGGTAGTGTGTGTGGTAGTGTTGTGTGGTAGTGGTGTGGTGGTAGTGTGTTGTGGTGGTAGTGTGTGTGGTGGTAGTGTTGTGGTGGTAGTGTGTTGTGTGGTAGTGTGTTGTGGTGGTAGTGTGTTGTGTGGTAGTGGTGTGGTGTAGTGTGGTGGTAGTGTGTTGTGGTGGTAGTGTGTGTGTAGTGTGGTAGTGTGTTGTGGTGGTAGTGGTGTTGTGGTGGAGTGTGTTGTGTGGTAGTGTGTTGTGGTGGTAGTGTGTTGTGGTGGTGTGGTGGTGTGTGTTGTGGTGGTAGTGTGTTGTGGTGGTAGTGTGTTGTGGTGGTAGTGTGTTGTGGTGGTAGTGTGTTGTGGTGGTAGTGTGTTGTGGTGGTAGTGTGTTGTGTGGTAGTGTGTTGTGGTGGTAGTGGTGGTTGTGGTGGTAGTGTGTTGTGGTGGTAGTGTGTTGTGGTGGTAGTGTGTTGTGGTGGTAGTGTGTTGATGTGGTAGTGTGTTGTGGTGGTAGTGTGTTGTGGTGGTAGTGGTGTTGTGGTGGTAGTGTGGTGTGGTGGTAGTGTGTTGTGGTGGTAGTGTGTTGTGGTGGTAGTGGGTGGTGTGTGTTGGTGGTAGTGTGTTGTGGTGGGTGTGTGTTGTTGGTGGTAGTGTGTTGTGGTGGTAGTGGTGTTGTGGTGGTAGTGGTGTTGTGGTGGTAGTGGTGTTGTGGTGGTGTGTGTTGTGGTGGTAGTGTGTTGTGGTGGTAGTGTGTTGTGGTGGTAGTGTGTTGTGGTGGTAGTGTGTTGTGGTGGTAGTGTGTTGTGGTGGTAGTGTGTTGTGGTGGTAGTGTGTTGTGGTGGTAGTGGTGTTGTGTGGTAGTGTGTTGTGGTGGTAGTGGTGTTGTGGTGGTAGTGTGTTGTGGTGGTAGTGTGTTGTGGTGGTAGTGTGTTGTGGTGGTAGTGTGTTGTGGTGGTAGTGGTGTTGTGTGGTGGGTGGTAGTGTGTTGTGGTGGTAGTGTGTTGTGGTGGTGTGGTGTTGTGGTGGTAGTGGTGTTTGGTGGTAGTGGTGTTGTGAGTGGTAGTGGTGTTGTGGTGGTAGTGTGTTGTGGTGGTAGTGTGTTGTGGTGGTAGTGTGTTGTGGTGGTAGTGTGTTGTGGTGGTAGTGGTGTTGTGGTGGTAGTGTGTTGTGGTGGTAGTGTGTTGGGTGGTAGTGTGTTGTGGTGGTAGTGTGTTGTGGTGGTAGTGGTGTGGTGGTAGTGTGTTGTGGTGGAGTGTGTTGTGGTGGTAGTGGTGTTGTGGTGGTAGTGGTGTTGTGGTGGTAGTGTGTTGTGGTGGTAGTGGTGTTGTGGTGGTAGTGTGTTGTGGTGGTAGTGGTGTTGTGGTGGTAGTGTGTTGTGGTGGTAGTGTGTTGTGGTGGTAGTGTGTTGTGGTGGTAGTGGTGTTGTGGTGGTAGTGTGTTGTGGTGGTAGTGTGTTGTGGTGGTAGTGTGTTGTGGTGGTAGTGGTGTTGTGGTGGTAGTGGTGTTGTGGTGGTAGTGGTGTTGTGGTGGTAGTGTGTTGTGGTGGTAGTGTGTTGTGGTGGTAGTGTGTTGTGGTGGTAGTGTGTTGTGGTGGTAGTGTGTTGTGGTGGTAGTGTGTTGTGGTGGTAGTGTGTTGTGGTGGTAGTGTGTTGTGGTGGTAGTGTGTTGTGGTGGTAGTGTGTTGGGTGGTAGTGTGAGTGGTGTTGTGGTGGTAGTGTGTTGTGGTGGTAGTGGTGTTGTGGTGGTAGTGGTGTTGTGGTGGTAGTGTGTTGTGGTGGTAGTGGTGTTGTGGTGGTAGTGTGTTGTGGTGGTAGTGGTGTTGTGGTGGTAGTGTGTTGTGGTGGTAGTGTGTTGTGGTGGTAGTGGTGTTGTGGTGGTAGTGTGTTGTGTGGTGGTGAGTGGTGTTGTGTGGTGGTAGTGGTGTTGTGGTGGTAGTGGTGTTGTGGTGGTAGTGGTGTTGTGGTGGTAGTGTGTTGTGGTGGTAGTGGTGTTGTGGTGGTAGTGTGTTGTGGTGGTAGTGGTGTTGTGGTGGTAGTGTGTTGTGGTGGTAGTGGTGTTGTGGTGGTAGTGGTGTTGTGGTGGTAGTGTGTTGTGGTGGTAGTGTGTTGTGGTGGTAGTGTGTTGTGGTGGTAGTGTGTTGTGGTGGTAGTGTGTTGTGGTGGTAGTGTGTTGTGGTGGTAGTGGTGTTGTGGTGGTAGTGGTGTTGTGGTGGTAGTGGTGTTGTGGTGGTAGTGGTGTTGTGGTGGTAGTGTGTTGTGGTGGTAGTGTGTTGTGGTGGTAGTGTGTTGTGGTGGTAGTGTGTTGTGGTGGTAGTGTGTTGTGGTGGTGGTAGTGGTGTTGTGGTGGTAGTGGTGTTGTGGTGGTAGTGGTGTTGTGGTGGTAGTGTGTTGTGGTGGTAGTGTGTTGTGGTGGTAGTGTGTTGTGGTGGTAGTGTGTTGTGGTGGTAGTGTGTTGTGGTGGTAGTGTGTTGTGGTGGTAGTGTGTTGTGGTGGTAGTGTGTTGTGGTGGTAGTGTGTTGTGGTGGTAGTGGTGTTGTGGTGGTAGTGTGTTGTGGTGGTAGTGTGTTGTGGTGGTAGTGTGTTGTGGTGGTAGTGTGTTGTGGTGGTAGTGTGTTGTGGTGGTAGTGGTGCCATGACAAATTAATCTCTATTTTACGACTTTACACATTCCAGCGCTGAATACTCGTGTTAGACGAGTATCGTTACTGACCATTTGCAGTCGATAGTCTCTAAACCTTACAAACTAAATACACTATATTATAAAATAGTTTATTCAGAAGCTCAGAAAACTCACCAATGCACCATTTTCAAAATATAATATGGCCAATTTTTCGTGGTGTTTATTCCAAAGAAATTTTTAGCTGGTCTGAAAGGTTTAAAGGCAATCGCCTGCACGAGGGTCATTAAGGCTCCATTCCACGTGTACACCACCAGTCAAGGATATTTTAATCTCTAAAATAGAGAGTAGAGCCTGCTTTTAGGGGAGATATACACCATTCATTATTAATACATAGAGATAAACACTTATTGGTGTATATATATACTGAGAGAGATATTCCTTTCAGTGTTTATAGAGATAATACACACATTTCTGTGTATAGTCCCGGGCAAATAAAACTAATAAAACTCACTGCATCGTTTCAAACATCGACTTGATGAATTAATGTGACTGATGAGTCTACTTGCTACTAGTGATGTAGCAAATACAGGTATTTTGTGAATGCAATATTTACCACTATGCAGAAGAAAAAATATAGTAAGCAATAGATTACTTACTCTATATTAACATTTGATAAAATGTTTACTCTAACATACGCTGCACTTCACCGACAGAGTGATGTTGAATTTTTAGCACAAATCGTTTACCATAATGTAGATATTATATATATATATATATATATATATATATATATATATATATATATATATATATATATATATATATATATATATATATATATTCTTTCAACAAATCGGCCGTTTCCCACCAAGGCGGGGTGGCCCAAAGAGAAAAACAAAAGTTTCTCTTTTTAACTTTAGTAATGTATACAGGAGAAGGGGTTACTAGCCCCTTGCTCCTGGCATTTTAGTCGACTCTTACGACACGCATGGCTTACGGAGGAAAAATTCTATTCCACTTCCCCATGGAGATAAGAGGAAATAAGAACAAGAACTAGTAAGAAAATAGAAGAAAACCCAGAGGGATGTGTATATATATGCTTGTACATGAATGTGTAGTGTGACCTAAGTGTAAGTAGAAGTAACAAGACGTACCTGAAATCTTGCATGTTTATGAGACAAAAAAAAAAAGACACCAGCAATCCTACCATCATGTAAAACAATTACAGGCTTCCGTTTTACACTTACTTGGCAGGACGGTAGTACCTCCCTGGGCGGTTGCTGTCTACCAGCCTACTACCTAGCATATATATATATATATATATATATATATATATACACACACACACACACACTTATAAGACAGTTGGGTCAACGACTTACTGCATTATACCAGGAATCTTGACCAGAGTGCCTGAGTTCTGCCTCCTTACACTCACAGCTGCCAACAACCTCACACTCTCATTAACACTAGCTTACATCTGTTTAAATATGCTTGAACGTATTGTTCACTTTCTAACACGTGTCTGATCATCTTTCAGTAGGGTTTAGCGAGGGGGCTCGAACTGGGGTAAGCAAATGGTAAATATTTCGGGTCATGTTGTGATTATTATTATGATTATTATTACATTTAAGTGAAGAGATAAACATCTTTGGGTAATTTAAGCAAGATGTGTTGGAAGATCGATTCCTCGTCTCCCAAGCGAGACAGACTACTAGGAAATGCTTGTCCTGTTTCCTGATGCATTTTGCCTAACCTAATCATCTTCTTGAGCAAGGCTTCTCCTGAATAATATGCATAAAACATTTGTGGTTGTTTATTAATATTCTCAGCAAGAAAAGAAGACAGAAACATAATGTTAAACATCAGATAAACTTACTGCAGACCTTGAGAATGACAAACTGGCGAAATGAAAGTATTGAAGGCAAGACTCTGAGCTGTGGATTAAACTTGGGCAAACTTAGGTATAGAGAGTCTACAATGTCGACAAGGTTTGGTACAGCTCTGCACGGAAAAACTGTCTTTTTTTTTTCTTTATTTTCAAAAACGTGTCTTATGGAATACTGGGAGAAACAGTGGCAGTTGCTAGTCATTGAATTACTTTGTTTACAAACATCTGTCAAGGCAACTACTGAATGACACATACAAAAAAAAAATGGGAAAAGCGATGGGACGAAGGAGGAAAGGACTAGGAGGGAATAAGAGAGGGAACTGAGATTGAGTTAGGGAAATAATGGATGTACCCAATGGTGCCCAGAGGTCGCTCTAGTTCATTCTCACACACACCACTGATGGATTACACTGTTCAAGGTCATTGTTACTTGCTGCCTATAAAGTGCAGTGTCGTGACACCTGTTGTACAATTTGGAATTAACGTTTCATTGATCTGTGTGTGTGTTTGTGTGTGTGTGTGTGTGTTTGTGTTCGAATGTACATTTAAAAAATTAAATTAAAAATAAATACAAATATGTTATGAAGTATCGTGTCCATATGTTGCACTTACGATGACATAGCAATTATTTAGAATATAATATATATATATATATATATATATATATATATATATATATATATATATATATATATATATATATATAAAATGTAGTTATACCTTGGAAGGTTGATAATTTATCTATCGTACGAGTGTCATTAAGGCAGAGTGTCACCAATACACCACAAGTACAAGATTACTTTAATCCCTAATGTAGGCATTTAAGTAAACTCTCAGCGTATATACTCTGAGAAATACAGACTTCAAAGTGTATGCAAACTGCCATTCTCAGTATTTATGCTTTGAAACATACATTCTTCCTAGAGTATATACACAGTGCATTGGGAGATTCAGAATCATCATAATATATGCATGTGTGTTTTGCAGTCAACACTCCCTGCCTGTCCTTATTCAGAAAGGATAGTCCTGCCAGACAAGGAGAGTTCTACACAGACCAGAATAGTCTAGGGACTACTTCGGTCCCTCTAGATTATCTGTTCATCTCCAGTGGACGACTTTCCTACCCCAGATTGATCTGGCTATCCCCAGATATATCTTTACTCCCCCAGAATTGTCTGATCATCCCAGAGATCACTTTACTTCCCCATACTGGTCTGGTCTTCCTCAGGGGTCTACGTCAGTCCTCCAGAGTGACCCAGACTCTCCCAGAGGGTCTGGCTGGTCTCCCTCAGGGGTCTACGTCAGTCCTCCAGAGTGACCCAGACTCTCCCAGAGGGTCTGGCTGTTGTCCAACTCCTGCAGATCTTAAGTGATGAAAACATTTAAGTGAGTTACATCCTTATCTTCTTCATCCTCCTCCTTCTGCTCCTCCTCCTCCTGCTCCTCCTCCTTCTGCTCCTCCTCCTTCGTCTTCATCATGAACTTCGTCTTCTGGTGTTCTACTCTCTTGTTCTTGCTTTCTAAGGCTGTAGACCCCCTGTAGTAGTAGTAATACTAGTAGTAGAAGTACTCGTAGCAGTAGTAGTACTAGTAGTAGTCGAAGCAGCAGGGCTAGTAGTAGTGGCAGTTTAACTTACACCATCATTCACATTGCTTCTCATCTTATTACAACTTCCACGTACATCGACCTTTCCTTACTACCTCCTCCACCTCCTCCTCCTCTTCCTCCTTTTTACCTCTCTTGTGCGATCTGTCACCTTGAGTTATCTACGGAACTCCATACCAACGCCTTCAATTGAATCACTTCAACCTCACTCCAAGTTATGACCTCTCTGTCTGTCTGTCTGTCTGTCTGTCTCTCTCTCTCTCTCTCTCTCTCTCTCTCTCTCTCTCTCTCTCTCTCTCTCCAAAAAAAAAAAAAAAAAAAAATCTGAGTTTTTGCTAAGTGATCCAAGTCGCATTTAATCCGTATTTGGATTCATTACACGAACTTGACGTGGCTTTTGATGACTAAATTTTTTATGGTCTCTGACAAGGATCAAGAAATTTAATGAAACCTGGAAACGCCGTCTACAGAAACTTATACTAATTAGAGCATCTTTTTCCAACTCTAATCTCTGAAGAGAGGAGCGTTGATGTCGGTGAGGGGCTCTTGATCCGAGGTATTAGAGTTAACCTTTCCGTTTACTGGGATCAAACCTGATTTGACTCCTATTTTCCATTCACTGGATGACCCCCTATTGATTTAGAGCTCCATGTGAATTTAATAACAATAGTAATATTAATTACAACAAAAGTATTAATATAAATAACAGTGCTGTTAATATCAATAAAAGTAATAATAAAAATAATGGCAATAATGATAATATAATAATAACAATAAAAATATTATTATTAATAGTAATAATAATTGTAATAATAATAAGTGAAGGCCAGGAAACATTAATCAACCCTTGGAATCAAAGCTAGATCACACAAGCGAGAGCACTTGACCGTGTATCTAGAGGAGACATGATTACGACATAGAAGATACTCAGAATACTCGATAACGGAGGCGGAGACACGTTTTGAAATTAGTGGACCAGGAGCAAGTGAATGAGAGAGAGAGGGATGCTGGAAAGTACTTCTTCAGCTGTCAGTGAGTGTCATGAAAGTGAACTGAACGGGATATAGTAGTGGAAGCAGATTTCGTACACAGTGTTAGAAGTAGGTATGACAAGACTAATGCGGGTAGGTATAAAGTGTGATCTCCCTCTCTCTCTCTCTCTCTCTCTCTCTCTCTCTCTCTCTCTCTCTTTACACAGGATTTTACAAGGTTAGGTTAAGGATTCCTAACTTTATCAACAAGCTAAGAGCTGTTACCTACATCAGCTCTCTCTCTCTCCCTCTCTCTCTCTCTCTCCCTTTCTCTCCCTCTCAGTAACTCGTATATTCTCAACCCAGGGTAAGTAAGCACTCTGGTCCAGCCCACTGACTTCCCCTATAACGTATTCTGCATAATGTGGGTCTCCTGAGTGATAGGGTCGTGGTGGCAACACTATTTTGACATGTAATACCCGTGGTTGGCAACACTGCAGTTTGTGTTGAGAATATTTCGGTTTCTGATGGTAATGTTGTGAGGTATAGTGGTAGCAATGTAGACTTGTGATGTTATACTTGGTAATAGTAATACTGTAGTTTGTGGTGGTAACACTAGTTTGTGGTGGTAACAATGTAGTTTGTGATGACAACACTGAAGTTTGTGATGGCAACACTGAAGTTTGTGATGGCAACACTGAAGTTTGTGGTGGTAGCACTGCAGTTTATAGTAACACTGTAGTTTGTGGTAAAAACGTAATTGATGTTAGCAATGCAGTTTCTGGTAACAATGTAGTTAGTGGTGGTAACACTGCATGCTACTATTTTAGCATTATGTCACAGTCTGAAGTGGAAAAGCTGTCTACTAATCTGATAACACTGATTTGGATTGATATTTGTCTTTCTTAAAGTGCTAACACTGTGATTTTTTCCTTGCAACACTGTAGCTCCGGTTGGTAAGACTTTCATTTAGAGATGGCAACACTGCATTATTTATCTGGTATCAATGTCTCACGTTAGTAATACTCTGAACCGAGTTGGCAACACTGTTGGTAAGATGATTGCAGTTTAACCTGGCAACACTGCATCAACCAATGTCTACGAACCAATACAACAACCACCAGTCATCAACCAATCAAAATCCACCAATCAACCATTCAAAATCCACCAATCAATAATAAAAAATCGTTATTAACCAATCATTAACCACAAGTCATTACCCAACAGTCATTAACCACCAGTCAACTACAAAACCAACTAATCAACCACCAATAACCAATCAATAATCAATTTATCACCAATCAATAACCAGCACTCAACCACCAAAATGCCAATCAACAACCAATCAATAACTAATCAAACAATCAAGAACTAATCAACCAATAATCAATAAACAACC
This sequence comes from Cherax destructor, assembly GCA_009830355.1. NCBI lineage: Eukaryota > Metazoa > Arthropoda > Malacostraca > Decapoda > Parastacidae > Cherax > Cherax destructor. Next base: position 43,472 of record WNWK01000748.1, on the reverse strand, counting down.
AGCTAATAATCAAGCAACCAATTAATAATCACCAATCAATACCCACCAATAAAGCACAAATTAATAATCACCAATCAATAACCACTATCGCTGGCCTCAACTATCGCTCTGTCATTTATAATATAATCCCCGGCACAAGCCAACACGATTATATTACACTACGTTGAATAATTCTGAATAATTTTGACACATTTTTACCAGGACATGATAATTAACGGCCTAAAAAAATGCAAATTGGACAGTGATCAACATTTCGGCGATGATAATTCTTTCCTAGTTTAAAAATTTCCTAATAATTTCTCAGTAGCTTATAGCGATTACTGTCGCTATAAGCTATTATTTTCTTAGATATTGAAACAGGAGTATATCTCTGTTATAGTCTGATATCAAAGTTAATAAATGTTTTGTTCGTCAGGAAGCTGAAGTGTATTGCTAGCCAGGAAGCTGAAGTGTATTGCTAGCCAGGAAGCCGAAGTGTATTGCTAGCCAGGAAGCTGAAGTGTATTGCTAGCCAGGAAGCTGAAGTGTATTGCTAGCCAGGAAGCTGAAGTGTATTGCTAGCCAGGAAGCTGAAGTGTATTGCTAGCCAGGAAGCTGAAGTGTATTGCTAGCCAGGAAGCTGAAGTGTATTGCTAGCAAGGAAGCTGAAGTGTATTGCTAGCCAGGAAGCTGAAGTGTATTGCTAGCCAGGAAGCGGAACTGATACAATGGAAACAGACAAATACAGTGTAATGAGATCTTTTATTTACTCTGAGTCCTGAGCCGAGGGCTTGAGTGTGTCTGACAGTGGGAGAGACGACAGGATATGTGCAGATTCGGGTCTCCCCAGGTCACTATAAAGTTCATTTGAACTATAAGATTTAAATTTTGCAACCAAAGTAGCTACATTATTGTGCACCAGATATCCATCCTGTGGATGGTAGCGCAGTAGCATTTGGATACACAAAAGGCCTAGGAATTAGACCCCAAAAGGGTTAACAGGAGTACATCTGAATTTATATCTACAGTTCACTTATCTGTTACAAGCAAATTTATGAAATTTGCTTAATATATCTGGTATCTTATTTTCATTAATAAGATGTCGTGGTATGTCACATTGGTTCTTATTCTGTCTCTGTATTCCTCAATAAGTGGACAATTAAGCACAGAGTGTTCAAGATAGTGACCATAAGAGCAGTCATCTCCATGTGTGAGTTCTGGGAATTTTAAATGACTGAAGATAGTCAGACAAAATGAGCTGCTTCACTGTGTATATTGTCCGTGTCTGGACAAAATATACACAGAGAAATGGTATAAAATACCGAAAAGGTGAATAATGACACAAGTGCAGTATAATGCAACCCTTCACTGAGAATGTTTCCCCCAAACAATTGGTTTTAGCAAGTCACAAGCAACTACTTGTGTCTTGATCAAGTTGACTGACTCTCATTCCGCAGTTGTATTACCCCTACGGATTTAGTGCTCATCATAGATAATAATAATAATAATAGAACAATAATAATAATAAACAATAATAATAAACAATAATAATAATAATAATAATAATAATAATAATAATAATAATAATAATAATAATAATGCTCTTCACAGAGCGAAACGTTGACTCAAAAAAAGTTTCTCCTCCAACGCGTTTATTATAAGCCACTGTTCTTTCTACTCTCCATCTACCTGCCTACGTCTCGGAGGTACGCTCGCCACAATCAGCCTTGCAATAGACTTTTTCCATTTAAGACTTCATGTTATATATAAAAAAAGTCTTTATGGAACGTATTTCAGGAGGGAATGAGGGTCTGAGTCGTAAAGTTAAGCGCTAGTGACCTTTAAAGCCTAAAGGAGAACCACTCAGGGTGGAGTAAGTCAGTTTTAAACTGGGAACCACTCGGGTAAATCAATTTACAGATGAACTTCTGAGGGTGTAGTAAATCTTTTACAGAGGTACTATGCAGAGTGTATGGAAGAGTTTGTACAGGTAGAGTAAATAGTTTACAGGACGACCTCACAAAGTGGTGTAAATAGTTTACAAGGGGGTTCTCACAGTGGTGTGAAAAATACAAGGGGTTTCTCACAGTGGTGTGAAAAATACAAGGGGTTTCTCACAGTGGTGTGAAAAACACAAGGGGTTTCTCACAGTGGTGTGAAAAATACAAGGGGTGTCTCTCAGTGGCGTGAAAAATACAAGGGGTTTCTCACAGTGGTGTGAAAGATACAAGGGGTTTCTCACAGTGGTGTGAAAAATACAAGGGGTTTCTCACAGTGGTGTGAAAAATACAAGGGGTTTCTCACAGTGGTGTGAAAAATACAAGGGGTTTCTCACAGTGGTGTGAAAAATAGAAGGGGTTTCTCACAGTGGTGTGAAAAATACAAGGGTTTCTCACAGTGGTGTGAAAATACAAGGGTTTCTCACAGTGGTGTGAAAAATACAAGGGTTTCTCACAGTGGTGTGAAAATACAAGGGTTTCTCACAGTAGGTGTGAAAATACAAGGGGTTTCTCACAGTGGTGTGAAAAATACAAGGGGTTTCTCACAGTGGTGTGAAAAATACAAGGGTTTCTCACAGTGGTGTGAAAATACAAGGGGTTCTCCAGTGGGTAAAAATACAAGGGGTTTCTCACAGTAGTGTGAAAAATACAGGGTTCTACAGTGTGAAATCATGGTTCTCACAGTGGCGTGAAAAATACAAGGGGTTTCTCACAGTGGTGTGAAAAGACAAGGGGTTTCTCACAGAGTGGTGTAAACAGTTTACAGATGAACGTCACAGAATGCAGTAAATAATCTTTGGAAAAACCTCTCAGGGTTGTGTATACAAGGAGGGGGTTGGAGGTGCTGGGGCTGGAGGTGCTGGGGCTGGAGGTGCTGGGGCTGGAGGTGCTGGAGCTGGAGGTGCTGGGGCTGGAGGTGCTAGGGCTGGAGGTGCTGGGGCTGGAGGTGCTGGGGCTGGAGGTGCTAGGGCTGGAGGTGCTGAGGATTACGTTCAAATGTTCATTTTTATCGGAAGTTTACATAATTTTTTTTATTGGATAGTGTTCAGAGTTGCTCGCGTTGCTACATATATAATTATGATGTTATTGTGGCTTTGTGTAATATAGATTTTTTTCTTTTCTGTCCGTTCCTCTTCGCAACCTCTTTTTGTGAATGTTTTTCACACTATTTATATATATTAACTTTCTCCATTTTTTTTCTTTCTTTCTAAAGCTTTCAGCTGCTCTTCTCTTTCCCTCCGGTTTCTTATCCACCTCTGCTTTCTCTACCTACTTGACCCATGTCGACCTACTTGACCTCGACCTTTATCGACCACACCCTCTGTATGCAAACTCAGTTATCAGCACCCACAAGCTTCAAGAATCACCACTCAGCCCTCTCACATGGAAAGCTAGGACCCTCTCATAACGTCCTTCCCTCTCACCCCTCTCAGTGTCTTCCCACTGGTAACTCACCACCAGACGAAGTTGGTGCTACATTATTTGAGGCTTAAAGTACGTGGTCTTCATGACATTAGCCGAATTAACAACCCTTCCCCACCGATATCCTCCTCCCCCTCCCTCTTCCTCCCCTCCCTTTTCCTCCCCCTCCCTCTTCCTCCCCCTCCCTCTTCCTCCCCCTCCCTCTTCTTCCCCCTCGTTATAATCTTAATTTAAGCTCGACGTCTTAACTAGGCAGTTAGCCAATTTAATATCACGAATCTGATTATTTTGAATCAGTTTTCAGGAACCCTAATACCTTTCAGGGAGCGAGAGGGAGTGAGCGAGCGAAGAGTGAATAAGCAGAGTGAATGATCGAGCGAAGAGTGAATAAGCAGAGTGAATGAGCGAGGGAGTGAATGAGCGAAGGAGTGAATGAGCGAGGGAGTGAATGAGCGAGGGAGTGAATGAGCGAGGGAGTGAATGAGCGAGGGAGTGAATGAGCAAGGGAGTGAATGAGCAAGGGAGTGAATGAGCAAGGGAGTGAGCGAGCGAGTGAATAAGAGAGGGCGTGAATGAGAGAGTGAGCGAACAAGAGTGTGAATGAGGGAGAGAGTGAATGAGCGAGAGAATGAGAAGTAACGGAGTGAAAGAGGGAGGTGGCAAATAAGTAATGCAGCGAGCAAACTAGGCAACGAACGAGCAAGATAGCGAGTAAGAGAGGCAAGGAAGGAGCAAGATAGCGAGTAAGAGAGGCAACGAACGAGCAAGATAGCGAGCAAGCGAGACAACAAACGAGCAAGATAGCGAGTAAGAGAGGCAAGGAAGGAGCAAGATAGCGAGTAAGAGAGGCAACGAACGAGCAAGATAGCAAGCAAGCGAGGCAACGAACGAGCAAGATAGCGAGTAAGAGAGGCAAGGAAGGAGCAAGATAGCGAGCAAGCGAGGCCCAGGAATAGTTTAAATTCACCTTAGCTCTGAACTCCTGCTTCGTTAATTTCTAAAAGCTTAATGAAGTTGGTTGTGGGCTGGGCACGAGCACCACAGAGAGTGACGCTGCCTCGGTGCTAATGCTAAACTGCAGATAAGAGGCTGAGGAGCTAGTTGCCAGTCACTCCGTGAGGACACAGACAACAAGTGGTGGAAAGAGGAGATGGAGAGAGGAATTACCCGGCCCATTACCTGTCGGCACTTGCATAAATTCGCTTGCTAAACATCACTGTGTATTGGTGATTAAGATACCTGTGCAACACTTGGGTATCTTTATTGTTGAAACGTTTCGCCTACACCGTAGGCTTCTTCAAATACAAAAGCAGCAGGTGAAGTCACCAGCATTTCTCCAAAGTTGGACAGATTACATCTTCATTTCAGTACTACAATTGCTGCCTCTGTATTTGACTGAAGAAGTCTACTGTGTAGGCGAAACGTTTCATCAATAAAGATACTCAACTGTTGCACATGTGTCTTAACCATCAACTTGTCGCTATTTTATACCATTTTCAACATTACTGTGTACTAAGGACGCTCGTACATAGTCACAGAGTGACTATGTAAATGGTCCAAGCTGGACCGAAACGTCCTCATAACCTCCTCTCTATGTACGGGTTATTTGTGACTTTTTGTTCCTCAAATAAGGTTCCTCTCGGTATCTGCGTTTTCATCATTCTTATTTTTTTCCAGTTTTCTTAACATTATTCCGTAAATTTCACTTAGAATCTCAACTCGTACTTCGTAATCATTAGCAATCTCATTTTTCTTAAATAATAATATTTACTCTGGTAAATATAACATTTTGCAAACAACGAGTCATGGGGAACCGAGCCAGTCATACATAAACCAGCATGGTTTAAGATGGTTTAATGATGTAAGTCGTTATCGAGGGCGATGGTTTAAGATGTAATCTTAGAAAATATAAACCAACTGAACAATAGTGATGGCGAAAAGGTGTGGAAAAAGACACTTACGTATAGTTCAGGACATTTATTAAAGGAAACGTTTCGCCCAGAGTGGCTTCAAGTGGCTTCAGATTAGGACTAAAGAAGCGACTGTTGGCGAAAAGTTTTCTTTAATAAGAATCCTGAACTATCGTAAGTATATAAATCAAGGTTGTGTTGGGGCGTAGGTATGTGGGAGTCAGCTGGTGGATCAAGCTTTCAAGGTGAGTTGTTTATCTCTTCTTATCAAAATATATTAAAGAGATAAGAGACGCTAGAGGAAACCTTTATTAACGACGTTTCGCTAACGTAGAGAGCTTTAACAAATCATGAAGAGATTAGGTGAGCATATATATATAGCACTGTTTCTCGCCTGATGGCTCCCTTTTCCAACAAACCTGCGGCTTACCAATGGCTTCCTCTTTAACTGCAGTCCCAGCCAACCTTTATATGGAACAACTTGAAGCTGAGCGTATTTCCTTCACCTTGCCCTAGTCCGTCACATGGCGTCGTTATGTTGACGAAATTCTCATTATTACACAGTGATGATTTACCATATCTGACATCCAAAGTAGACTGACACGAATCGAACCTTCCACGCAATTTACACCCGAGAAAACAAGCACTATGCAACCATCAC
>WNWK01000748.1:0-32500 GCA_009830355.1 Cherax destructor | reverse complement strand
TATTTTGTGTTGATTGTAAGCTGAGTTACCTACGCTGTCATAGTTCTCCGTAAATATTGAGTGAAAAGTTACGTCTAGTACTACTTACTACTACCACTACAACTATCGTATTACTACTACTACTACAACTACAGTATGACTACCACTAATACTGCTAGCGTATTACTACTATTACTGTTACTATTACTACTACTACTGTCCCATATACTAATTGAAGGCATACTGAACCTGTGTATGCTATTATCTGACTTAGGATTTATCTTCAATATACGGAAAATACATCACACCTGGTTTTTCTTTCTCCTGTATCATCATGTTTATGTCCGTCTTGGCAATACTTATGAGTAATTTCTAGGTCGTGATCACATTTCCCCCTTAATCTCTCTTTTCTCAGAAACGTTGGGCTAAGTTCTGATAGTCTAAGCTCGAAGTCACTAAAGCTAAACTCTGAGCGAAAAGTCTTCATTCCCTATTCGACTGTAAAAAGGACGCAATGAATATTTTGTTATATATATATATATATATATATATATATATATATATATATATATATATTGCCTTTTCATATAATTTTATATTGCTGTTGTTTTCATAAATAGTTAAAATTAAAATTTTATGCTTTATATTATTATCTGACTTATATTAGCTTATGTATGTAGGAAGGATGCAACAACTACACCTTTCACTGTGATCGCTGTTGGAGAGTTTTGATTGGCTGCCAACGCTGCTACCTGCCCGCTTGTTTTGCAGTTGGTGTCAGGGGTAAGCTGCTATGAGTCACTGAACATCGGATCTGTAGGCCTGCTTGTCTGTTTCTCTCGCTGTTCCTCGTTGAGGAAACATCTCATCTCTTGCTCTGGGAGAATGCTGTCCTCAGCTCATGTTATTTGGACTCTGTTTTTGGTGGAGATTGCCTCCGATAGCGAGCCGGGACATACATCTCGTAACCCTGTGCAACTCTTCCACAGAACATTATTTAGACTTAATGATATTTGACGATTTCAGAGTTTGTGTATCATGGAGACACTAACTCTAGACCTACATTTGTTCTGGCATCTACGCACTGTCATAGTCAGGAGATTGGAACTTCTGAACTCAGTTTCAGTGCTGAAGCACAGTGTTCAGGCACTGTGTTGAAGTACTGTGTTAAGGCACTGTATTGAGGTGCTGTGTTAAGGCTCTGTGTCACAAGCCTCCTGCATTCAATAAACATAGTGTTAAACTTTTTTTATATTGCTTGAATTGTGTCCCCTCACCATGTTGATATATTGTGTCGTGGCGCAGGACTAACCTTCATGTCAGGTACAATAATAATAATAATAGCAATATAAATAGTAATTGTTATTATTATTATTATATTCATGAGAGAAGCGCTAAACCCACAGAAGTCATGCAGCGTCTGGAGACTGGGACGTAACCAGGATGGATCCAAGGAAGAAGGGGCTCCAGTTCCTTGGATCAGGAGCCTTTTATCCAGATATTCTACACCTCTGCTCCTAATATCTTCTATGTCACCTTTAACAATGTGCTTTGTAAAGAATTTTTCGAGCTGTATATTATCATAGGTGGTTTGCAATGAACTTCAGCTCCCCCCACATATATATTTTTTAAAAATCGGCCGTCTCCCACCAAGGCAGACTAATGAAGAGAAGAAAACACATTCACCATCATTTGACCAATAGCTGCCTTGGCAAAAGTACTCAAAGGAAGATTGTGTTTGGTGAAGGTGAGCTTTCCTTGATGGGGTTCAAAGTTACAGTTCAGTCTCATGCATGAAGTTCAGAGTTCAGTAGCAAAGTTCAGCGCTGGACAGTAAAGCTCTTATGCTTTGAAAATATGTGTTAGCTTTTGTTTAAAAGAAAATGGAGGCTGGAGGCTGGAGGGGAGACTTGCAGTGTGATTTGGAGTTTGAGGTGAGTCTTGAAGTCTGAGATGAGACTCGCGATAAGACTTGAAGTGTGAGGTAATACTTGAAGTGAGAGTTGAGACTTGAGGTGAACCTTGAAGAGTAAAGAGTCAGTCAGATAAGATCAACTCAAGGTCTATATCTCTCTCTCTCTCTCTTTCTTTCTTCTCATAATCTTACCTCCGAGTGTTACCTCGGAAATTAAATGTCTAAAATATGAAATGTGAGGATCTAACACACACACACACACACACACACACACACACACACACACACACACACACACACACACACACAGCTGATGAAAAGCTTCGCTAGTCAACTTGTCCCAAATACAACACTGAGAACAGTGGCAGGAAAAAAACGAAATTGGATCTACCTTTCACAAGGTCCTGAGTTTCATCTTTCTATTGGAAGTAATCTAGAGGGGCGCACTGGAGGAAGAAAGAATAAATAACTTCACAGAAGAGAGTGCAGAGTGATGATAGCATTCCTTAACGCGGTACAAGGGTAAGTCACAACTGCAGAGATAAACTTTATTGAAACGTTTCACCTGTATATATCCTATACACGGGCGAAACGTCTCGATAAAGTTCCTCTCTGCAACTGTGACTTTTTCACCCCTTACAGTCTTTGCGTTATTTGTCTATGAAGCAACACAGTGGAAATAGGAACTAGAATGAGAGACAATGGACGTGGGGAAAAATATTTCAAGCCTTGAAGGGTCCCAAGACAATTTTCTGCCTAAGTGTGTCCTGTAAATTCCCCAACCCCCTGCGTCCCAATACATAGCAGCAATCCACACTCTTATATATTATTATTACTTAAATCGGGAAGCACAAAATCCATTGAGGGTCATACAACACCTGGATAATGTAAGGTGACGAGGCTCCATTCATGGCAGAAACAATTAGCCGCATTTTTTTTTTTTTGAGATCAGAGCTTTCAAGCAGGGTCAAGGCATCCTTAGAAGGTGAGTGCTCTTTGTTGTGTTTAGAAGGATTCTGTGGGACTCCAACTCACAGTGACCTATGGAAATGGTTTGTTGTTGCTGTTATTAATTGGTATTTTGTAATAATGAAAAGACTTTCAATTGAGTTGAGGTGGGTAACTGCTCTAATCTTGTAAATAAAGGTAGGAACTTTTAACCTAATTTTGTAAAACCATTGTGTAAATAAAAAAAAAAAACTAAAATCGAGAGAGATAGAGAGACTAATCCAAACGATATTTGTAGCGACTGATCACTACCAGGGTCTCATAATACACTCCCTTGCGTTATCTTAAAGATTTAGAGAGACTGGTACATCATTCTCCTCTGGTTGATGGGGGATGGGGGAGGGCCTGACTCGGGTAATGGGTGAACAAGATAACAGAAAGGGTTTATGGAATGTTCGGCACTGAGGAGGTGTGATAGTAACGCTGAAGGTGCGGAGTCACTCAGCCAGACAGTCGCACCAGTGCGCAGGAAAATTCTGCAGAAGGATTTAAGTGATACAGAAAAATGTCGAAAGTCAACCGTGTCTTACTAAAATATATTAGGTTTTAAAGAATAAAAAATCACAATACCGTGGCTGGAACAACTCACTAAAAACTCCTACTTAGGACAGGAATCTTATAAGGACATTTTCACTCGTCTTTCACCATTGTCAAGTTACAACTGGGCGAGAGTAGAGAAGCGAAAAAGATCACATGGTAAGGGTGCTTTGTTTACTTTGTCCACAGTAGGAGAGACGAAGTTTGCAGACGCACACGAGAGGAGGTTCCAGCTCCTGAATGTTGCTTAACTATGACACATGCGCTCGTGCCTGTGTCGGGCCATCGAGGATTCTCATACCCTCTGAGCCAAGCTTAAGGACAGGCTTACCTGTTGATTGCCTATTCAACCAGGCTGTTGCTGCTAACGGCCGGCTGGCTCACCCAGCCATCACAACTTGGCTGATCTGGCATACAGCGGAGATGGGGATCCAGTTTCCACTTGAAGAACTTCTACGTGTTTTCCAGTCTGCTGCTGGAAAACTTCTTAGCGTGCTGGAAAGCTTCACAGGCTTCTGCAAAACTTGCTAGCGTAAGAAAACACCCAAGGATGTAATTATTTATTTTTTTTGAGGGGGGAGGGGGCAATATTTCTGATATTCACTGTTACAATGTTTGAAACTGAGTTCCACTGAGTTGTCAAGAAAATAATAACTAAATGTTAACTAAATAATTACCGATAAATGACTGAATAATAAAAACAAGAACTAATAACTAAACTATTTTTTTAAATAATAATAAATTAATTACTGAAAATGGAATGATTAGGAAGGGCAATTACTATTATTATTATTATCTTGGAGGAGTGCTAAACCCGTAGGAATTATACAGCGTCTGTGGGGAAGGGGGTATGGAAGGCATTTAGGCTTAATTAAGGGAACTGGAGCACAGATCCAATTCCCTAGATCAAAAGCCCCTCACTAGCATCAAGGAACATCCCTTGAGGGGTTAGGAAGAGCAAGTGTGTGAGGGTAAGTTAGGCGTTGTGGAGGGAAGAAATAGGCTAGTAGTTAGTAGTAGAAGACATGGACTCGTAGTTAATAGTGGCAGGAAGACATGGACTCGTAGTTAATAGTGGCAGGAAGACATGGACTCGTAGTTAATAGTGGCAGGAAGACATGGACTCGTAGTTAATAGTGGCAGGAAGACATGGAGTCGTAGTTAGTACTGGAAGGACTAACTCAGACATACATACACTTTACGTCCAGAAAGTAAAAAAAAAAATTCCGATGATAAACGCTAATGAAAAACAAACTCACATTTCAGTAACTGGAATAGGTGAGACACCAGTCTCTTCCTAGCGCCCAAACATTAGACGACGTTTCTGTTCGAAACGTCGCTTAAAGTTTCCCCTCCAAGTGTGACCTGTTTCCAGAATGATTGGTAGCACCTAAAACAGCCTTCGGAATGTATGATTTGAAGAAACATGGAACGTAAGTCAAAAATATTTTTAATAGAGTGAGAGAGCCTTTCCTTCCTGGCTGTACGAAGGATAATGGAAACGTCATTTACACCTTGGTTTACCACAGGGGTGGGGTGGGGATTATCACAGGGTGGGGTGGGGATTACCACAGGGGTGGGGTGGGGTTTACCACAGGGGTGGAGTGGAAGGTAGACTGCAACAATGGTGGTGTGGGCGGAGGTAAATAACTCATTCGTTTATTCGGTTGAAAAGTCAACGATTATTTATGAAAAGCAGGAGAGAAAGAGGGTCAGAGGTGTGTGTGTGTGTGTGTGTGTGTGTGTGTATTCACCTAATTGTACTCACCTAATTGTGGTTACAGGGGTCGAGACTCAGCTCCTGGCCCCGCCTCTTCGCTGTCCGCTACTGGGACTCTGCTCTCCCTGCTCCATGAGCTTTATCATACCTTGTCTTAAAACTATGTATGGTTCCCGCCTCCACTATATCGTTCGCTAGACTATTCCACTTCCTAACTACTCTATGGCTGAAGAAGTGCTTCCTAACATCCCTTTGACTCATCTGAGTCTTCAGCTTCCAGTTGTGTCCAATTGTTTCTGTGTTTCCTCTCTGGAACATCCTGTCACTATCTACCTTGTGTGTGTGTGTGTTAGTTACCATTTTGTCCTAGGCACATGTCAATTAGACACTAGGCCTATTGTATATATGTGTATGTAAGGAAACACTTCGAAATGTTTCTGCCCCACCGGGAATTGAACCCGGCCCCTCCGTGCGTGAAGCAAGAGCTTTACCCACTAGGCCACTGGGGGCGTGTGTGTGTGTGTGTGTGTGTGTCCTACCGCTACCTCCCACAGCAATACCGCACCACCGCCTCCAACAGCAACAGCAGCACCTCACCACTGCCTCCAACAACAACAACAACAGCACCTCACCACTGCCTCCAACAGCACCTCACTACTGCCTCCAACAACAACAGCAGCAACTCACCACTGCCTCCAACAACAACAACAGCACCTCACCACTGCTTTCAACAGCACCTCACTACTGCCTCCAACAACAACAGCAGCACCTCACCACTGCCTCCAACAGCACCTCACTACTGCCTCCAGCAGCAACAGCAGCACTTCACCACTGCCTCCAACAGCAACAGCAGCACCTCACCACTGCCTCCAACAACAACAGCAGCACCCCACCACTGTCTCTAACAACAACAGCAGCACCTCACCACTGCCTCCAACAGCAACAGCAGCACCCCACCACTGCCTCCAACAACAACAGCAGCACCCCACCACTGCCTCCAACAGCATCAGCAGCACCCCACCACTGCCTCCAACAGCAACAGCAGCACCCCACCACTGCCTCCAACAGAAGCACCCTACCACTGCCTCCAACAACAACAGCAGCACCCCACCAATGCCTCCAACAGCAACAGCAACACCCCACCACTGCCTCCAACAACAACAGCAGCACCCCACCACTGCCTCCAACAGCAACAGCAGCACCTCACCACTGCCTCCAACAACAACAGCAGCACCCACCACTGCCTCCAACAGCAAAAGCAGCACCCCACCACTGCCTCCAACAGCAACAGCAGCACCCCACCACTGCCTCCAACAACACCCACAACAACACTAAGCCAAAACACACCTAAAACAGACACAGAATACACAACTCGTAAACACACTTACAAATGACAGTGGAAAACACCACTTTATTCCAGACGGCAAAAATTTTGGGCAAATCTCCAACTACATTTGAGTAAAACTAATGGATTTCATGATGTCGTTTAGGAACAAAAGTTTGTGGCAGATGGCTAAAATGTTTTGAAGATCACCAGACGACCAGTTAAGAGGTGTAATTTCGGGAAAAATTTACTGAGTGGAGAAGAGTAATAATAATAATATAATAATAATTTTAATATTGTAATTATTTTAATAATACTACTACTAATTATTATTTTAATATAATTATTTTAATACTACTACTAATAATTTTAATTATTATTATTTTAATATACGTAATTATTTCAATAATAATTTTAATATAATTATTTTAATAATAATAGTTGTTGCTGTTGTTGTTGTTGGTGGTAGTGGTGATGTTGTTGTTACTACTACTACTACTACTACTACTACTACCACTACAACCTATAGGAGTCATACAACACAGGTCAAATGGGAGGTGATCAGATTTGATCCGAGGCAAGGGAGGGTGGCTCTAATTCCTTTCATCAAGACCCCTTCACCAGCATCAAGGACACAGCACGAAAATTTAATATTCTTGTCCCCTCTTTCCCATGTTTAGTTCCTAAACACTGATGTTTGTATTTCTCATATCTTGTTTTCTTTTTTTTTTGCTTTATTGCTTTCTCTATTTTCCTCCCTTCATCTCTGTTTCTGTTCCTGTATTTTTTTACGTTTTTCCCTTCGCTTGTTTGAGAGACTAATCAAATAATTAGCTCACCAGACCAAGACTCATCAATTGACTTGTAGTTTGGTTTCAATCTACTGATGAATAAGGGACAGAATCGCAGCTACAAACCTGGATTTACTCCCTTCTAGCCTCGTTGGACCTGTCATAACTATTCTTAAAACTATGAATGGAGTCTCACCTCACCGCATCTTCTTCCAGGTCATGCCACTTCCTGACCATCCTGAAATTAAAGAAGTAACTCATAGGCAGTATTTGTTCTCTACACTTTTATCCCTCATCGAAAGGCCAAGTAGAAGGCAGAGCGCTGCTAAGGTGGTCGTATCACACTCGCTCTGGTAATATATATGTAAATTTTTTGGTCCCTGAGGTAAATCCTGCAAGCAAAGATTGGTGGAGTTAAACTCTTTATCGTGGCCTTATTGAGCTTCATGGAAAAAAATAATTCATATTCCTAATGTTTATAGAAGAACAACAGTCGCATTAAATTAACTGTATACAATACCTATAAGTGAATATGACGCTATGGCAGCTGGACAGTTTCTGTCAAGGCTGAGGGATTGAAAAACCTCAAAATTACTTATTCAGTTCTATGGAGGTTGAGAGACTAAAAACCTCAATTTCTTCTTCGATTGTCTTCAGTACTGTATATTAGACACCCCTGTATTCAACTGAAGAGAGTTTCTACGCAGACAAAAGGTATCGACAATAATGCTATCAAAGTACTCATGTGTCAATAATGATATCAAAGTACTCATGTGTCAATAATGATATCAAAGTACTCATGTGTCAATAATGATATCAAAGTAGTTCATGTGTCTTACTCATCTATCAAGAATAAAAATCACAGTATCGTGGCTCAAATAAATCACTATTAATTAATAATTTGGAAAGAAATCTTTTGATGTCCTTTTGGTCCATGCTAGAACATTGTCGAGTCACGACATCATCACGGTGGACCAGGACGATCAGATTTATAGTTTTTTTTGTGACTGCTCTTGTGGAATGGGGCTATATCCGTGCCTTTTAATGACTGTGGGATGACTCCTGTGTCCAAACTCCTTCACCTTATTTAAGGCATGAGTTGGTCGTTTCTTGCAATTCAAGACGAATGCGGAGTTCCACAAGTCTTGGCCTGAGGCAGAATTTTGAACCTTCACCCCAAAGTTATGGGACAACAGTGAACGGATCTTTAAGTACCGAGCCGCTAACCAGACTGAGAGTCGAAGACCTAAATGAATTTTTTATGAGACAGAATTTGGTAGATACAAACCTATCTGATATTATCCTGACACCAAATGACTTCGAAAAGGCGTATTCGGAATGCCTTTGTTAATATTTGTTAGGTACGTCGTCACTTTCTGTCCGGCTGTTCCATGACTTAGATACCAAAACAAAGTTGTCCTCGTACAGGTAGTGAGAGAACTACCAGTGTGTGTATGCTGATGGAACACTTGCATCCAAAAATCATATATCGTACTTAGCATCACACTTATGTATTATACATAATTTTTTTTATATTATACAATCTTTGACTCGGAGAATTTAGAGGAGATGAAATATTGATGACAAAGATTAAGACAGACATAATATGCAGAGCAAAGTTTCGGTCTGTGCTGACTGTAGTGAATAATCAATTCATGTGTCGCTGTGTGTAGAGCTTTTATCAAATTATGTGTTGCTCAGTGTAGAGCGTTTTTTAAAGATATGCTTCTCTCTGTGTAGAGCTTTATCAAATCACAGTTGGTAAAGCTCTACTTATAACGAAACAATGACCCATCAAAAGCTTTCACACTGGGAGCTCACTTGCACTTCTGATTATGCTATATTGTTAACCAAGGTTGTGCTTCTTTGTACATTTTCTTTACGCAAAAATAAATGAAAATTTACAAATGAATTATTTGCACAAATTATTATTTGCACATGATAGTCCAACGAAAACCAAAAGAATTAAGTAAATCTTTATATATAAAAAAACCATCGTCCTTAGAAATTCGTGAAAAGGAGCGAGTTTCTTTTGTTTACAAAAGCTCACAGTCTTATAAGCTTCTCTCTCCTGTGAAGGTTATTTGTGTATCACAGGATTTATATATATACACCGTGAGGTGTATATTTCCCGTTTACTTTTATTTCTTCTTTAGGTATTAAAGTATTCTTGACTGGTGGTAGATAGATGACATGCAGGGTTAATGATCCTCGTGTAGTTAATAGGCCTTAATTAAGCCCCATTAACCAACCATCCATCACGGTCACCTCGAATATTTGTTCTCATCTCATTGATGGAAGATATTTTAGCCGCGTAGTTCTTGGCTTCATCTGCATAATAATAACAACCGACGATATTGAAGACTCTTGTTGCTGGACAAACTTTTCTTCAGTCACCCTCTAGCTCAACACAGAGCTCAGTCTTCGCGCATGTGCTGTATTCTTATCAAGACTGAGGGACTGATTACCTCAATCTCTTTCTGATCTTCACTGTACTTCTTTGTACTGGACTGATGAAGCCACTGCGTGGTGAAATACACTTGCTCTGCAACGTTTGCCTTTTTCTCATATTCATTTATTTATTCCTTTGGTGTAAAGAGTGATTTAGTTTCATCTAAACTACGCAGACGTTGAATTATATTATTCTAAAGGAGAGTAACACGTCCTATGCGTCACCAAAGATGAATAAGAGTCGTTAAATAATTCTAGTTATCAAAAAAAAAAAAAAAAAAATTGCCTTTCTACTTTTAATATTATCTGAAGTAAATAACTTTCATTTTCGAGTCAGTTTATATGTTAATGACTTACCTTCACTTACTACCAGCACCGTTTGTTTTCTTATCTCTTGAGTCCTTACACTTGTTTCTTAATGACCGTCAATGTGCGGCAATACCATGTTTGAAATTTTCCATTCTCTCTCTCTCTCTCTCTCTCTCTCTCTCTCTCTCTCTCTCTCTCTCTCTCTTCTCTCTCTCTCTCTCTCTCCATGCTCTTCCGAGAACCTCTGATAAACATATAGCTCCTCAAGGAATCACTGACAAAGCTTTTCTCGCAGTCTTTCATTTGCATCCTATTATCCTTAGAGATCACAGCTTCCCCTTACCATATATATATATATATATATATATATATATATATATATATATATATATATATATATATATATATTTTAAAGGCAAGACTTCTCAAGGTTAACTTCCTTCAGGTTGACCTCAGCACTATCAGTATCGTTGGCTCACCGTGGCTACTGCCGTGTCAATAACCGTAGACAAGGCAGGGAAGACTGTTTCCACGGTACAATGCAATTCTCACGGCCGTTGGTCTGGCGATATACAGCGGCCGGAGGTGAGGTAAATGCAAATGTTACGACCTAGACTTTAAATGCTTGGTAGGAAACTTTTGGTGTGTGTGTGTGTGCGTGTGTGTGTATTGCTTTGTGAGAGCATATGTACACTCATTCATGCTTTTATGTATGCATAAACATACTTCATTATACCTCGTACCGTCCGGCCCAACTACGAAAAATTCTCCTTCAAACATAGTGTGTGTTTCAAGGAAAAAACACGCCAACTCACGTATCAAGACTATGTTTTTTTGCCCCGCGGGCGTAGCGTGAGCAATTAAGATAAAACGACACTGTCTGTGGCTCCAGTGTGTCGCTGATTCGTACCCTCCAGCCGCCATAAATTGTTTTCACGTGTATCGCCTGGAACAGACGAGTTAGAAACATGTAGAAAACGTGTTTGCACCAGGTGAACTATAAAGGTCAGGCTCTGATAAAAATGTGAAAGTGCTGTATGGTAGTCCAGGTCATTGTGTTTATATAGGCCATCGTCCCTATCATAGTGGAGCATTCAGGACCCCGGACATCATTACCCCTGAAGTTTCTCATGTCGCTGCCCAAAAAACATACAATGTGATTTGCATTTTTTTAAGTAGGGGGCAGTTTCTCAATGTTGACCCGCCACGAATTTGGATACGGTGAACAGTGCATTCGTATAGTGAGGTAAAGTTTCTTCTCTCAACGAAACTGAGAATTTACCGTAATTCCCAGTTCTAGAGATTAAAGTATTCTTGGCTGATGGCGAACAGGTTACATATACCCTTAATGACCATTAATGCAGTCGATTGATTTTAAATCCAATCAAGCAATCAACCTGTCGGCTCTCTGTCATCCATCCACTGATTGGTCTACAGTTGCCTGGCCACTGAGCTGGGAGATACATTAACGAGCCTTCGAGATGACAGCCTTGATGTTGTCGAATGGCACTTCGTCTGAGGTACCGAAGCTACCCTTCCTTTAATCGAATAAGTTCACACGATTACCGAACTAGTACCAGAAACAAGAGAAGCACCAACAAAAACAATAAGAGGAGGAGGAGGAGGAGGAGGAGCAGCAGCAGCAACAGCCGGACAACAGAGATAAGGTAGTTGGAAGCTCTCAGAGTGTTGCCTCGACCTTCTGACGATGAACTTCCCATTCGTCTTGAGTCCCGTGAAGGCGTCCTATTGTTTCCTGCAGCCTCCCACTTGCCTTCTCGTGTTTTCCTCAAATTTGTCACGCCAAGAACCTGGCCGACCATTTTACCAGACTTTTCTAACCTCGAATATATTTCATCTCATCCTCTCCTCTCTCGCTGCATATATATATATATATATATATATATATATATATATATATATATATATATATATATATATATATATATGTCGGCGGATGGGTCTATGAAGGATGAGGTGAATCATAGAATTGATGAGGGGAAAAGGGTGAGTGGAGCACTTCGGAGTCTGTGGAGACAAAGAACCTTGTCCATGGAAGTAAAGAGGGGAATGTATGAGAGTGAAGCATGGGTGATGAATGTTGCAACGAGGAGAAGGCTGGAGGCAGTGGAGATGTCATGTCTGAGGTCAATGTGTGGTGTGAATATAATGCAGAGAATTCGGAGTTTGGAAATTAGGAGGAGGTGCGGGATTACCAAAACGATTGTCCAGAGAGCTGAGGAGGGGTTGTTGAGGTGGTTTGGACATGTAGAGAGAATGGAACGAGACAGAGTGACTTCGAGAGTGTATAAATCTGTAGTGGAGGGAAGGCGGGGTAGGGGTCGGCCTAGGAAAGGTTGGAGGGAGGGGTAAAGGAAGTTTTGTGTGCGAGGGCTTGGACTTCCAGCAAGCATGTGTGAGCGTATTTGATAGGAGTGAATGGAGGCATATGGTTTTTAATACTTGACGTGCTGTTGGAGTGTGAGCAAAGTAACATTTATGAAGGATTCAGGGAAACCGGCAGGCCGGACTTGAGTTCTGGAGATGGGAAGTACAGTGCCGGCACTCTAAAGGAGGGGTGTTAATGTTGCAGTTTTATAACTGTAGTGTAAAGCACCCTTCTGGCAAGACAGTGATGGAGTGAATGATGATGATGAAAGTTTTTCTTTTTCGGGCCACCCTGCCTTGGTGGGAATCGGCCGATGTGTTAATAAAAAAAATATATATATATAATATATATATATATATATATATATATATATATATATATATATATATATATATATATATATATATATATATATATACACACACATACATACAGTCTGTTGGGAAAAGGAGAACAATCAACATTTTTAAGCTCACTCCCCAGCGAGTATAAATAATAGTGTAAAAATTATGCAAATTTTGTCAATACTATCTCTCTATTATGTGCTGTCAATTTTGTGAAGCCCACAGAGTTCATACCTGTCCAATTACGCATTACGCTAGTGAACAGGTGGTAAACACACCGGACCACCACAATAACAAACATATGAAACACCGACCTTTTTTTCCAAATTGTGGTAGTGTTGTCATTGTTTTTTAATGATAATGGACAACTTAACCTAACCAGAAGTTTGCTGGAAACCGTATTTGAGAAATTATTTATGTGAGTTAGGAGCATAGACAAGTAAGACATGTATCGTGAAAAAAGAATAGGTTCAGGACTGTACATAGGATGGAAAACCTGCCAAAAATCAGCCAGGGTATTATGAAATTTTATACATACTTTTCATTTCACATTTCATTTTCTTAACATAAACATTAAAGAAATCAAATTAACCGATTGCACTGAAGCTCTGGTACACTACTGACTCACTTTAATGTTGGGTTAAAATATTGTTTTTATTGGATAGGACAGCAGCATGTTGGAGAGTGATGGTTGAAAATATCTCATCAATAGATCAATGGTAAACAATACCGACAAGATGATGAATAAGACACATGTGCAACACCTGGTGATGAATAAGACACATGTGCAACACCTGGTGATGAATAAGACATGTGCAACACCTGGATATCTTTACTGGAAAGAAGTTTCGCCTATACAGATGGTATTTTTCAATCTAAAAAACGTCAAAAATATTTTAGATCCGTACATAATTAATCACCAGTAACTAAAGTTAGAGAGAGAAAGAGAAGAAGAAGAGAGAGAGAGAGAGAGAGAGAGAGAGAGAGAGAGAGAGAGAGAGAGAGAGAGAGAGAGAGAGAGAGAGAGAGAGAGAGAGCAACATCAGCACTGTGTCAGGGGTGGATGGACTTCAAATAACAAACCTGAATAGAAAACTAAAACCAAACTATTCTCTATTGAAATATAAAAAGAATGTAATCCATTACCTCCCCATCACACAAAAATGGGAGTGCCTTCATACCGATGAAAAGCTCTTAATTCTAGGGAGTGGAGTTACTATTCCGTTAGATCAAACCTGATTGCTTCTATTCCCCAAGATATATATTACCTCTAAGGAATTGTCATTACTAAAATAATTCATAATCTTACCCTAAGTCCAGGAGGTGGGAATTACAGTTCCTGCGCTCTGAAAGAGGGGTGGAGACATGTTGCAGTTTTTGAATTGTTGCATCGGCACGCCCCTAGCAAGGCAGTGATGGAGTGAGAGATGATGAACGTATTTCTTTTTTTCCTGGTCACCTTGCCTCGGTAGGAAAAGGCCGAAGTGTAAGTAAAAAAAAAGCATTATAGTGGAAGTAGTAGTAGTAGTAGTAGTCGTAGTAATGGTAGTAGTGGTAGTAGTAATAGTAGTAGTAATAGCAATGGTGGTAGTGGTAGTAGTAGTAGTAATGGTGGTAGTGGTAGTGGTAGTAATAGTAGTAGTAGTATTAGTAGTAGGAGAAGGAGGGGAATGAAGGGAATAAGGAGGTCTGGAAGAGAAAATAGCAAGAACATACTTCCAGTCGACGTGAGACACAAGACTCTTATTAGTCTGCTACATATTGCTACTGTAACTGTGCGAGAGGGAGAGAGGCACAGCAGAGTAGAAAGACGTTTACTACACTTGGCTTGTAGCCAGCCTCTGTGTGTGTGTGTGTATGTGTGTGTGTGTGTGTGTGTGTGTGTGTGTGTGTGTGTGTGTGTGTGTGTGTGTGTGTGTCGTGTTATCATAGTTAAAAGTTCACATGGGTAAAATATTCCAAGGACACGAAATCTGAGGTAAAAAAAAATAGGAAAGGAAAATATTTCTGCTGGGTAAACCTAATCAGAAAATAACAGTTAATGAGAATACACTGGAAAAAAGTTAAAGGATACCAAAAAAAAAAAAAGGTAAACCATTCAGTCACTCTCTTCACCTTTAAGTGGAGTGTCAGAGTAGAGGGAGAAAGAGAGAGAGAGAGAGAGAGAGAGAGAGAGAGAGAGAGAGAGAGAGAGAGAGAGAGAGAGAGAGAGAGAGAGTAAATACCACCATAAACACCAGAAGAAACGACTACTTAACTCTTTTCCATCTCTCCCCAGGTCGTCGTCCAAGTCTTGGGTTCTCTTCCAAGTCTCGGGTCCTCTCTAAGTCTCGGGTCCTAATTTCTCACTCCCCCGGTTCTTCTCCTCATCCCGTTTCCTTTCTAAGAACCGGTTCCTTCTCCATCTAGCTCCGTCCCCAAGACCCAGGTCTTTTTAAAAGGCCCAGGTTCTCCTTCAAGACCCAGGTCCTACTTCGAGACCCAGGTCCTCCTTCAAGACCCAGGTCCTTCTTCAAGACCCAGATACTCCTTTAAGACTTAGGTCATCCTTCGACAAGCGGCGGAGAAAGACGAGCTGGAGAGGCACTTGTCATGGCGGGTCTGATGCCAGGCTCTCCCTGGCATACCCAAGCGTGCAGGAAACCACCATGAGACCCTCTTGCTTTCACTGGTGCTTCTCACACGCTATCAAAGCCTCACCAAAATTGGAATTGGGTGTAAAATTTCAGTGAAAAGGTCTTTTCTCTCTCTCTCTCTCTCTCTCTCTCTCTCTCTCTCTCTCTCTCTCTCTCTCTCTCTCTCTCTCTTTCCTGTTACGCTATATGCAAACAAATCAAGACCCCAAGTATCTCCTTCCTACGAGATATCATATTTATATTCCATCTCTTTTTCACCGTTTCAAATATTTCATTGTGTGTGTGTGGGTAGTGAGTACTGGCTCAGTACCTGAGCCTCTCCTTTAAGGGTCACAGCTTCACCGGACAACACAACGAGCTGCGGCAAGTTTCTTGAAACAAAAGGTCCGGAGGAGATTTGGATGGGGGAGAGATCCTGGGAATAGTTATGGGTGGGGAGATGGGGAAATGGGGAAGATGGTTGGAAAATGAAGGTGAGGGGGAAGATGAGTGGAGGATGATTCTGGGTTGCCACTAGAGCAGGACTTAGATTCTTCTTCTTCTTCTTCTTCTTCTCCTCCTCCTTCTACTTGACTTTTAGTGTACATAAACTGAGATACAGACATTAAATATATACTGAGAAGTACATCTCTTTCGATGTATATGCACTGAGATACACACCTCAGTGTATATACACAGGCCGATACACACACATCTCTGTGTGTCCAGGCAATATTTTGAAATACAGGAATGATTTTTTTACAGTATCAGACAATACAGTGGATACTGGCAGTTTTGCTTGTGGCTGTCTTCTCCCTAGTACCTGGCATAATGAGTGTGGCACTCAGTATTCACAGTGCCAGGAAAAACAGTGCCGCACGTGACCAGTGTATAGAGTGAGAGAGCCCTGATGGTATCAAGCTTCCACCACACTGCTGGTCACTAAATTTAATTACTGCTTCCTTATTTATTTTGACCCAGAGTGATATATTTATATATATATATATATATATATATATATATATATATATATATATATATATATATACAATGGGGAGTAAAACAACATAGATAACTCAGAGCTACATGTCAAATACTTCGTCCAACTCCCCGGCAGTAGGCCGCGTGCCCAGAATACTGCAGGCATTTCCCCTCTGGATCGCAACACTGAGTCTCTGAAAGAGGAAACTGGTCGCCCTGTGGTCCTTGGTTTCTATGATGAGTTTTCCACCCAGCTCCTTGAGAAACTTTAGAGCACACTTGCCCCATGCTCCATGGGTCTCCGACCCTATTGGGATGAAGTTATAGCAAGAGGGAAGGTCTTCATATTTGCGGGTCTTCTGGGTCTCCCTGTGGCTGGCAGCTCCACCCCCTTCGGCTAAGGAGTGTGGCAGGTAGGTGTCTGCCAATGTGGCAGCACAGGTGTAGTCCCAAGCAATCTGCTTACCATCCTTCCAGGGTATATATATATACTAGTTCCTTGAGGTTATACAGTCTTTCAGTCTCTCTTTCTCTTCCTTATCCTCCTCCTTCTCCTCCCATTCTTCTTCCTGATTAGCAGTGCTCTCTAGCCACTCTGAATGTCAAACTTAGCAACTTTGGACAAGTAATTATACAACTTTGTTTCTTGTTCTGCAATGTTTGTGAATCCACGTTCTTCATGAAGTAATTCTTGTTCTTCAAAGTTTCTTGTGCACCTCTAATGCACCACTACATTATATATATATATATATATATATATATATATATATATATATATATATATATATATATATATATATATATATATATATATATATATGGATGCCATCACAGAGCTCTGTCACAGCATTTACCCTGCTCATCTTAGTGCATCAACTCTCGCTTCTCAGTTATATTTCACTGTTACAGAGAAGGTCGTCCGGATACGTCTCCAGGAAGCCTAAATTGCGATCTGTCTTAATCCAAGTGTTAGGTAAACCCCCACCCACTCTGGTGACTTCCCACCCACTCTGGTGACTTCCCACCCACTTGGAAGTCAAACAATGGACTTCATGGAGATTACAAGTCACAATACCGAGGCTGGAACAACACACGACTAACCCATAAATGGAAACTGTGAGATAGACGATGTTTTAGTCAATTCTTGGATTATATTTTATAGTTCAGAAGTACAACATCGTAATTTTTTTAATTTAAATTTGTGGGTATTTTGTGTGAATAGAGAGTCACAAGTAGCAGAAGAAACACATTGTTTCAATCTGTGTAGAACTTTTCACAGAGCGAAACGTTGTCCTAATAAAAGCTCGTTCTGGGACCTTTCGTCTTTTCACGCCATTGTCTTCAGTAGGTCATTTGGATCCAACATGTGAGTTAGCTGTGAATGTAAGTGTATACGTCCGTGTTAGACGAGAAACCAGGAACGTGCCTGTGTCGTGAGTGGGTAACCAGAGACACGATGCGACTATTAGGATTAAATTGCATATGCTCACCAAATTCCCGCACCTTGGAGGGAAACCTTATGACGGCGTCTCGGTCCTTTCTGGTCCATGACGGACGGTCGTTACAACGTTCTCCTCTTAAGTGCGTTTTTATTGGTGAATTGTTCCATCCACGTTATTGTGACTTTTTATTCCTTGCTTATATTCACTAGAAAGGGCTGACTGATCTCATCAGAGATAACCTTAATAACCTAAATCTAGGTCGCACCTTGTGTGAAGAGCCTTAAAATAAGGATTCTTTAGTGCTGAGAGAGACTTTGAATGGCAGTATGCCATTTGCATCTCAAGGGCAAACATGAGTGGTTTGACTCTCAACCCTTGTGTTTACAGACTTAATCACCTCTTCCCGTGGTATGGGATTTACCATTCAGGATGGTTATAAACAAACCACGGTACGGGGGAGGGGATCGAGCTCACGGCAAGTGAATCGTAAAACTCCAGGCCAGCGCGTAAGCCACTGAGTTAAGCGTGTATGGAGAATGGCAGGGAGAAGAAAATCGGGAGAAAAGAAAGAGAAAGAATGTGAGGTGTTAAAGACAGCAGGCACATAGCTTCTGTCAATATCTGACGATATTACTCGTAGACGTGAGTGTATACATCTCCTTGAAGAAGCTAGAGGCAGAGCGAGGCGTGAGCGAAGAGGGGTGAGGGAGGGAGAGGTTTTGGAGGAGCTGGCTGGGTAATGCGGGTGGAGGTGAGAAGGGCGGGTTTTGAAGGGAAGGGTCGAGTGCGTGGGCGGCTTTTGACAGGAATGGGAAGAGTGTGTAGGGTGAGTTTCTAATGTGAATGGAAAGATGAGAGGATAGGCATGACCTATGCCGATTCGGCGTCAATTAATACCATTAATACTGTACATATGTAGATATGTGCAGCATTTGGGTACATTTATGTCCTTGAATTTGTATTGATAAAGCCAATGAGTTGCAATACGTCTACAATAAAGATACCCAGATGTTGCACATGTGTCTAATTCTTCACCATTAATACTGCTGGCGCTGAGGTCTACTTCCCTTGAAACAACGCAATCCAACAGACGTCACAGGGGTATGAAGCAAGTTTTTGAAGTATGGCGTAGCCAGCAGGCAGTAATAAAATGCAATACAGCAAAACAGGAGATCTTTATTACTACGATGTTTCACCTACAGGGGGCTTGAAACCCCGCACCTCTTGTGGGCTAAACATCGTGGGCATTCTTTTCCCATGAAGCAAGTTATTAGTAGCACAATTCAAAGTATCTCTCCAGTGGACGTTTGTGGATGTGCTGGCTGGACAGTACTGGAAGCCGAAAAGTGATAGTCCAAAAGACGAAACGTGGTAGTCCAAAAGACGAAACTTGGTAGTCCAAAAGACGAAACGTGGTAGTCCAAAAGACGAAACGTGGTAGTCCAAAAGACGAAACGTGGTAGTCCAAAAGACGAAAAGTAGCAATTTAAATGACGAAAAGCGTCATTCTAAGACGAAGAGTGGTAATTCACACACGAAACGTGGCAATTCTATGCCAAAAAGTGGCAGTTCAAAGATGGTAAGTGGTCAAAGAAAAAGTGGCAATAATATAGACGAAAACTAGCAATCCAAAAGACGAAAAGTGTTAGTTGAAAAACACTTTAGTTAGGGAAGACTAAAGTGTCAGCTGTAGTGGGACTTTATCGAGTACTTGATAAAGCCCCACTGTGGGTGATAATGCCTCATTGCGGGTAATAAAGTTCCACTGTGAGTGAAAAGTCGTTTATTAATATATTTTTCCACTGCTTAAAATGCCTTTGCGTTACCACTGTGTGTGTTAATATTTGGCTGATCTAGATTCGACTGGCTTCACCTCTGTGGCCAAATAATTAGTTTTCGACTGGATATTTGGTGTTCTAGTTGGTTAGTTGACTAAATGATTGGTTGGTTGACTGTTTAATTGGCTGGTCTGAAGGCAAGTAAATTTGCTATCTGGCTGTTTAGTTGATTGGATAGCCGGCTGGCTGGCCTGCAGGCCGTCAAGCAAGCTAGCTGGCTGGTTGACTAGCAGAGTGGTGCGCATACAACCACACAATCAGGCAGACTAGGACGCTATTTTTGCTGATATGTTAAGTGGATTTTTTTATAGAGGTTAGACTTGTCTAGCTGCTGCTTGCTTATGATTGCCTCTCCTTTAACTCCAATAAATACGACCTCTGATCACCTTAATGCAAAGACATTCAACGCGTGAGTTTAACGACCAGTCACACTAACGACCCTGTACGCTACACTGAAACGACTCTGGGAAGATGAGATTGGTGATTAGCTGCTCACTCTGTGTAATTCACGTGCTTTAAATAGTTAATAAACATTAAGAAAAAATTGCTGATACCTTATCAACTAATTAGGTAGACTTACTCTGAAATGCTGAACTTTTCTATTTCAGCGCAAAAATTTAAGTTAGGACTACGGGAATACGATATCACACTTGATCTGGGTAACGTCTACTTCAGTTCATAACTCCGCTTACCTACGATAGTTTACTCATATCCTCACAAAGCTTATATAACAAGAGGTGTATGTACACATACACACACAACAATATATATATATATATGTCGTGACGATTAGGTAAAATTTGCGATTTTGGCTTAAATAGCAACGCTCTTCTTGCCATATAAGTCAAACGAAATTTTTTGTATGCAATTATTTCGCAAAAATTATTCTGAACTTAACTAAAAAAAATATATTTCATTGTGTTTGTTTATTATTAAATTATTGTAAACGCATCTAAAATATATTTAGTTGGGTTAGGCTAAATTAAATTGCGCTTGTAATAATAAGGTTAGGTAAGTTTTCTAAGATTCTTTTGGTACAAAATTATAAATTTTTACATTAACATAAATGAAAAAAATATATCTTTCAACGTGTAAGAGAAAATTTTAGAAAGGACTTAATTTTAAATGAGTTCTTGCTAATTGACCAGTTTTACGTATTCGGCACGACATATATATATATATATATATATATATATATATATATATATATATATATATATATATATATATATATATATATATATATATATATATATATATATATATATATATATATATATATTTATTTATTTATAAACATTGTCTCTACGTCCACAGCAAGACCCGAACCTGCAAACCCTGCATCAGAGTAACCAGTACTTTACCACGGAGCTAGACCCCAGATAAGTATGGGCGACCAGCCGGACCCAGAGGATGTTTCCTCATACCCCGGGGCACCAAGCTCGTTTTGAACGTTATTTCATCGAATCCTGCCACATGCAGTGGACAACGAAAGATATTTGAATTTCATTTCAAATCTCAATGTTTGTAAATAATTTCACCCGTTTGCCAACTGTTAATTATATTTATTTATATATATGATAGCTCTAGGCCTTTCGTCTTGTAATCAACACATCATCAGGAGCTTGCAGTGTTGCAGAAATCATTATATATATATATATATATATATATATATATATATATATATATATATATATATATATATATATATATATATTTAATGATTTCATACCTGAGCAGCAATCATAATTACGATTATTCTCACATAAAATAAACATCTCACTCATGCACAATATCTCCCTGTTGAGTATTGCAATGCTCCCGGAGGTGAGATAACTCTCACTCGCACTCCTTCCCGAGTACGTCATTACTGCTTTAAGAGAACTCCCTCCTGAGATTAGTACTGCTTCCTTAGGTAAGATATCTCCCTCTTCAAATCAACAAGGGACGCTCTGGCAGGATAATTCTCTAGTGTGTGGTGGTACTCCTTAACACAGGATACTCTCATATGCCTCGTTTACCCCCGAAATAAATTCATTCGGAAAAATTGTTTTAGGGGGGATAGATTCTCTCCACTAATGTCTTATGTTCTTACTGGGAAGGTGTATCTATCACAGTGACAGGGAGGACGATATATGACGATATATAGCAGCGACGGGAAGGCAGTGTAGGGAAATGTGAAAAACTACTAAATATATTGAAGATTTATGGAAATGGATCCCTGCAGTGAGTGATGATCCTCCTCCTATTGTGCCGTAAATGGAATTTCTTCTATGAGAAGCTTATATGTTTAATAAAATGTTTTCGAAGAATGCAGGTACCAAGATCATCACCACTATTGCCTCGGCACCACTGTTATTACTACCAACGCAACAATTTTCACCACAGTTCATTACACAGTTCTCAAGTCTCCCCCACTAACGCAATCCACACATCATTCTCAATATTTACTCTCACGTTCACTTCAACCACTACTACCATCTACTACCACGTTCACCTCCCCAACACTCCCAGCCATCATCATTTGCTACCATTGTCACCACCACCACCACAACACTCACCACTTACTAACAAGTTCACAATCAATACGCCACCTCAATAACCACTACAACCATTCCACTTCCACCACCCTACCACCCCCAACTACAACCACCATCACCCATCATTAAACTAAGTATACTTCCTCCATCTCTTCCTTCCAAAAGTTTGGATTCCGAGAGAAAGAAAGATTTTTTCTTCCAATGCTCATAGTCTGCAGTCAACAGCATTGTCTATTCAAGAGGTGACATTCCTCTATCATTTGCAAGATTACTTGCAAATGATATATATACATATATATATATATATATATATATATATATATATATATATATATATATATATATATATATATATATATATATATATATATATAAAAACACCAACTGGGCTTTGGGGTCTCTCAAGGCAGTGAAGCCGCAGCTCATGCGGCAAGGGCCTACATCAGGGACCTATCAGAAGACAAGGCCGTAGTCAAACTTGACTTTAGAAATGCCTTTAATATGGTGAAGAGAGATGTGGTCTTGCCAGCCGTTCGGGATCGGTTCCCCAGTCTCTTTCCCTTCATTTCAGCTGGCTACAGCAAACCCTCGACTCTTTTGTTTGGGGAACATGAAATTCCCTCATCTGAGGGTGTTCAGCAGGGTGATCCACTCGCTCCACTTCTCTTCTGTTTGGCAGTAAGAGAACTAACTTCCAGCCTATGCAGCGAGCTCAACATCTGGTACCTGGATGATGGCACTCTGGCAGGTACTGGGGAGTCCTTGTTAGAGGACCTACAACGGGTGAAGACACAAGGAGAAGCCTTAGGATTCATCCTCAATCCCTCAAAGTGTGAAATTATCACAACAAATCAGAAAATAATCAATGCGGTGCAAACAATCCTCCCAGAAGTCACTACTACCACTCCATCCAACAGTACCCTCCTGGGAGCACCGCTGGGTCACCACGCCATCGACACTGTCCTCAAGGACAAAGTGAATGACCTGAAAAGAATGGAGGAGAGAATAAGGGATCTTGATGCCCATGATGCCCTGTATCTCCTCACAAGGTGTCTTACTATGCCAAGACTCACTTACTTCCTGAGGTGCGCACCCTCTTTTGAAAACCCAACACTTGACGAGTATGACGCACACCTGAGATCAACCTTCAAGAAGGCACTGAATCTGTCACTAGAGGATCAGCAATGGGAGCAGGCAACCCTCCCAGTGCGACTGGGAGGTATAGGGGTGCGCAAAGCAAGGCAGGTAGCGTTACCTGCATTTCTGTCATCGTGTTTGGCTTCCAGTGGATTAGTCAAGAGGATTGTCCCTGAACGTTTGAGAGGTGTGGTGGGAGCTCAAGACCCCAAGTTCATTGAAGCAGCAGTGCAGTGGGACATCCTGGCAGACTCCTCCAGTAGACCAGCTCCTCCCAAAGAGCACAAACAGTCCCACTGGGACAAACCGATCATGGAAAAAAATTGCCAACACAATGCTCACCAACGCTTCAGGAAAGGACAAAGCTCGTCTCCTAGCGGTGAAGGCACCACACTCAGGAGATTTCCTTCTTGCTGTTCCCAATTCCTCTCTGGGGACTCGACTCGACCCACAGGCCATTCGGATTGGTGTTGCTCTTCGCCTAGCCGCCCCATACTCACCGAACATAGGTGTATTTGCGGCAGGGCGACGGCTGACCAATTCGGATTTCATGGTCTAGTGTGTCAAACATCAGAAGGAAGTATGCTAGACATGAGGAGGTCAATGACATCATAAAGAGAAGCTCGCCACAGCCCGTTGCCCAGCTCAACGGGAACCCCAAGTGCAGAGGTCTGATGGAAGTCAAAAGCGTCCTGATGGAGCCACCATGCTACCCTGGAAGGATGGTAAGCAGATTGCTTGGGACTACACCTGTGCTGCCACATTGGCAGACACCTACCTGCCACACTCCTTAGCCGAAGGGGTGGAGCTGCCAGCCACAGGGAGACCCAGAAGACCGCAAATATGAAGACCTTCCTCTTGCTATAACTTCATCCCAATAGGGTCGGAGACCCATGGAGCATGGGGCAAGTGTGCTCTAAAGTTTCTCAAGGAGCTGGGTGGAAAACACCATCATAGAAACCAAGGACCACAGGGCGACCAGCTTCCTCTTTCAGAGACTCAGTGTTGCGATCCAGAGGGAAAATGCCTGCAGTATTCTGGGCACGCGGCCCACTGCCGGGGAGTTGGACGAAGTATTTGACATGTAGCTCTGAGTTGTTATCTATGTTGTTTTACTCCCCATTGTATTTTGTATTTTGTCTTGAAATAAAGTTTGTATAAAAAAAAAAAAGATGGGGTGGTAGGGGAAGTGGAATATTCAAATGGCTTCAGAAAGAAATCTAAATATTCTTCCTTGAAGTCTTTTTATCCACTTCTCCGAGGCAATGGGTCCCACAATTGACACCAGAGGTGGACCCATCCTATATATATATATATATATATATATATATATAAAAATGTATAATATACATATATTTTTATATATATGTGTTATATGTACATGGTATGTTTTAAGGGAGTGAAAGGTTATTAGTTTTAATGAAAGATATGGGAGGGTGTGTTCCCTAGTTGCCTGAATGAGTGTTTTTCCAGTGGTGGCTGTAAGGTAGTGGTGAGTTGTGGTGCAGTGGGCTGTTGTGACATGTGATGTTGTATCACAGTGGTGATGTTGTGGTCACAGTGGTGATGTTGTGGTCACAGTGGTGGTGTTGTGGTCGCAGTGGTGTGTTGTGGTCACAGTGGTGATGTTGTGGTCACAGTGGTGATGTTGTGGTCGCAGTGGTGTTGTTGTGGTCACAGTGGTGGTGTTGTGGTGTTCACAGTTGTATTGTTGTCACAGTGATGTTGTGGTCACAGTGGTGATGTTTTTTTGTTCACAGTGGTGTTGTGGTCACAGTCGTGGTGTTGTGGTCACAGTTGTGGTGTTGTGGTCACAGCGTTCTTGTGGTGTTCACAGTGTTCTTGTGGTCACAGTGGTGTTCTTGTGGTGTTCACAGTAGTGGTGTTGTGGTGCTCACAGTGGTGTCTTGTGGTCCAGTGGTGTTGCTTGTGGTGTCCCAGTGGTGGTGTTGTGGTGTTTACAGTGTTATTGTCTTAAAATCAGAATGTGATTGTGAGATTCACAGTGGTGATTGTTTTTTGATTTCTTCACAGTTGGATGTTTGTGGTCACAGATCCGTGGTGCTTGTGGTCACAGTTGTTGGTGTTGTGGTCACAGCGTTCTTGTGGTGTTCACAGTGTTCTTGTGGTCACAGTGGTGTTCTTGTGGTGTTCACAGTAGTGGTGTTGTGGTGCTTCATCATTGTTGTCGTCCCTTGCGGTCGCTATCTTACAGTGTTTTTTCCTTTTTTGTTCCTTGCCTGTCCATTGTTTGTCTCCCAGTGCTTGGTGTCTCTGTGTTTTACTTATGTTATAATATGTAATCTCTCTTTTACCTTGTTGTAGAACTTCTTGAGACGATCTAGAGACACAGTGAGAAAGGGAGAGAGAGTAAAAAAGAGTGATAGCTTTTTGAAGATGTCGAGGAATCATTTGCCAAACCTCTCTCCATGATGAAGGGTCGAGCAAATACCAGCCGGCGACAATATGGAGAATATTATATCACAGATGCACCCACCAAAAGAGTGAGGAAACAGTCCATCTTCTGAGACAGATTGGGATTGTGTGTGTGTGTGAGAAAGAGAGAGAGAGAGAGAGAGAGAGAGAGAGAGAGAGAGAGAGAGAGAGAGAGAGAGAGAGAGAGAGAGAGAGAGAGAGAGACCTTTTCTCTAACGTGTCAATCATCCTCCACTCCACTATCGCTGTTCGCGGTAGAGTCAACATCGCGGAAGTTTGACGTCCCGGTTTTCCGCCTCCAAATCACGATTCTCTCGATAAAACGCGATTTCTCGATAACAATCCCCAACTAGCTGGAAAAAATGGCTCGTTTTTATCGACCATTTCGGAAAAAAACGACTGTAGATTGTTGAATTTTGTGATCCGGAGAGAGTTGGACGTTTTTTTAATGCCTCGCCGTAAAGGTAAGTGCATCTCTTATGACTGAAATAACACGCGAAGGTAATGATAAAATGGATGGAATTTTACATCTATTATGATACTTAGATTGATGGTGATGGTGAGGATGGTGATGATAGTAATGATGCAGACCAGTGTGATGGTGAGGATTGTGATATATATATATATATATATATATAAACATTATCTCGCAGTCGACAGCGGGATTCTAACCTACACACTCTGCATCAAAGTACGTAGTATCTCCTCCACTCGTCCAGATCCCTGGAGAAGGTACTACGTACTTTGATGCAGGGTGTGTAGGTTCGAATCCTGCTGTGGACTGAGAGATAATGTTTATAAATAATTTCACCTGATTGCGAATTGTTAAGCATGTATATGTACACACACACACACACACACACAGTCAACAGAAATGGGGTTTGGTCGCTGCGAGATTGCAATGGAATTTCTAATAACATAGGATAATGGGATAAGAAAAACCGTTTTAACTTATTTAATTATTAGACATGCTTCCATGTGACTGGATTACAAATTTCAGGCGGTTAGGTACACAGTCATAAAAGCTTTTTTTAAGTAAATCATGTCCATTGTTTTAATCAAGATTTTTAAAAATCTTTTGGGTCAAGCGTGCACTAATGATGTGCTTTTTTTGGAATGGAGTTTTGCTTTCATTTCATTTCGGCACTTTTCGATGGGATTCAGGCAATTGCCTTCTCTGGGCACTGGAATACATTGATATTGTTCTCTTGCAACCATTCCCTGACCTCTCTGGACATGTGACAATGGGCACTGTCTTGCAAAAGTGTTTAGTGCCATGAAACTTCTGGCATGCATTTGTGCACACACACACACACGGACAAACACACACACACAACACGCAACACTCTTCAAATTTTACTGGGTTCTATATGTGTTTGAGAGTTTAAACTAAATATGGTTATATTTTAAATGTTTTTCTTCCCTCTGCCTCTTCATCTTCACACCTTCTCATTTCCTCTCCTTCTTCTCAGTTTTTCTCTCTTCTTCTTGCTTTCCCTTGTCCCCAAGGACATCAAATTAAGTGCAGTTTTTCACGCTACTTTAGGTCTTCTGTGTTTGTTTTAGACATGTGTTTATCCTTTTTATGCCGTCTTCATTTTCTTGTTCTCTCTTCTGTCGTCTATCCCTTCTACTGTTTTCTCTCTATATCTTTCTCTTTTCCTTTGTCTCACGATTTTCTCTTATTTCCTTCTCTTTCCTTCTCTCACTTCCCTCTTTCTTTCACCTCGTAGTATTTATTTTCTGCTTCCTTCTCTTCCCTCTTTCTTATTTTCTTTTCTTTCCTTATCTTCCCTCATTTTCCGTTTCTTTCTTTTCTACGCTCATCTTCTCTTTGTTCTTTTGTTCTCTTTCGCACGTTGTCACCTTCTCCTTTACTTCATTCTTCACCCTTTCCTACCTTTCCTTCCCCTTTTCTCTTATGTTTTACCACATTTCTCTTCAAATTAACTTCGTTCCTCTCTGTCACAGTCTTCCATACTCGCTAACTTCCTTTCCCTATCCCCAATCTTCCTCTCTCTCTCTCTCACTCGCTTCTTTCCAATCTCTTCCTATCATGCCTGATTTTTTTCTTTTCTATCTCCCTATCTCTTCCTCCCATTATCGCCTATCTTCTTTGTCTATTATCACTACAATAATAATAATATCATTGAGAACAATAATAATAATTATAATAATGATTAATTTAGGTAAGTCCTAGACTATCATCAATACAATAATAATAGTAATAATACTAATAGTTTTAGTTGTATGTTTTATTCTTGTTATTTTTATAATTATCATTATTATTATTACTACTAATACTATTATTAATGAAATTAATTCAGTAAATACAAACAGGCCTGGCATGCATATATGTGATACAGACATATCATACCAGAGTATGATGATAGAGTGAGGCTCTCAATCATACCAACATAATGAAAGTCCAAGGAAGGAGTTAAGCTTGATCTAAATCACAAAAATCAACAGAAGAAAATAATTGTTGGGTGTAACAGTGAAGACAAACCAAGAGATAGACAGACAGGTAGACAGAGTGTTTGTATTAGCAGATTACGAGGTATATATGCATGCAGACTGGTGGGTTTACCGAAAGCGAGACATGCAGGTATATACGCACTCGTATAATCACGAATATCCTTGCCAAAGAACGGCAAGAAAATCTTTCTTCTTTTCATGCCTTCATTAAACGAATGCTGGAAGTGTCTCTTCCTAAAATATTTTTTATTAAACGAAGGATAGAATTGGATTTGTGTCTTGTTTTTATAAATTAAACGACTAGTCCAAGTCTTCGTTTTTTATATTTACTAAACGAAGCCTTTGTTTGTTTCACGCCCTTATTATATAAACGACCGAAAATCTCTCTCCGTTGTTTTTATTTATTTAAAGGAAGGCCTTTTGTCGTTGACTGTTCTTACAGAACGAGAACAAGAAACGTCTCTTCTTAACATGTCCTTAGAGACGAGGACAGCAAACCTTTATTCGCCGGTTTCAGTAAACAAGGACAAAATATATCTCCCTGCAAGTCTCTACCAACCCAGGGCAAAGAAAATTTCTTCAAGAGTTTCATATATTTGGTTTTCCTTCAAGCGTGAAGACAGAATGCAAAAGCACACTTGATAACTCTCTCAGGCGATTGAATTTTGTGAAACAGTTTCCAATAAGTTCCCAAATATATATATATATATATATATATATATATATATATATATATATATATATATACTGTGAAATGTATAGTTTGCGGGACATATATTATAATACAAGTGCAAAATATTTTAAAGAAAGTGAGAAATGTGATAATGTGTGTGTCTTCCCTCTAGGGTATATAACGACGGTAAAGACAATGCATGTACAACACAAAGGCAAGGAAGAGAGAGAGAGAGAGAGAGAGAGAGAGAGAGAGAGAGAGAGAGAGAGAGAGAGAGAGAGAGAGAGAGAGAGAGAGAGAGAGAGAGAGAGAGGGAGAGAGGGAGAACATGGCAAGGCCTCACATGTCAACCACATTAAACTATGAGCACAGAGGCAACGGCACATACCAGATGAGTTGATCTGACAGTTATTATTATTAATCTTATTATTATTATTATTATTATTATTATTATTATTATTATTATTATTATTATTATTATTATTATTATTATTATTATTATTACTCTGAAAGAAATGCAGTGGTAATCTAGATAAGAGGGAAATTTAAATTAAACTTAAAATGCTCCCATCTTACACTTGTTATTTCCATGAAAGCACTAAAACCGTAAGGGTCATGCAGCTCCTGGAGAATGGGAGAGGTGGAGAAAAGGGAAAGTAGCCCCATTTACATGAATCAAGAGCCCATCACCAACATCAAGGCTCCTCCTCCTCCCCTTTTACGCTTTATTCTACAAACTCTGCCTAAGCTTCTTAGAAAATTGTTAAACTAGTTTTATTAAATGCGCTAAAGACTTTATTAACTCAAGGTAAAAAACTTGAGCATTTCTCGAAAAAAATAAAATTAAAGGTTTTCAGATTTTCCATTACTTTGTTATAGGCTTCAGACATGGTGCTGGAAATAATGTTTTTCTGAGAGGTGAAGGATACACACGTTTTTCTCTCTCTCTCTCTCTCTCTCTCTCTCTCTCTCTCTCTCTCTCTCTCTCTCTCTTTTCTCTCTCTTTTCTCTCTCTCTCTCTCTCTCTCTGCGCATGGTATTACAAGGTTAGGTTAAGGTTTCCCTAACTTCATTTACAAGCTAGGAGCTGTTACCTACATCAGTTCATCTGAGCCGATGTTTAAATATCACAAGATAATCCTTAACATAGACGAAGTAGATAGATAGTAGCCTCAGCGTGGACTCCAAAGTTCTATCTTATCTGTCAGTCTCTTGTAATTTTTCTCTCCAGGTCCTCCTCTCCCTGTCTAACTCTTTCTCTCTCTTTCCAGGAGCCCCACGCGGTGTACAATTTATGGCGCAAACACAGGACACTTTACACACTAAAAAACCCATAAATATTTTTCTAAATCCCACTTCTATACCTTTAACAAGTGTTGTCCATTTTCCAGCGTTTAAATCTGTATCATACACTGAGTGTCCACTTGTTGTAAACATTCTATCTCATAACTGACCACATTAAGGATATTTTGCACCCAATTTGTGATTTTTTGGAGTAGTGTACCTGGAGAAATGTATATGTTAGCGTATATACACGGATGGGTGTGAATCTCCCATGTATATACTGTACATCTTAGCACATATATCCGAGCGGTGTATTTCAGTGTGTATACACTAAAAAGCGTGTTTTCTTAATTTTTATTTAGGTAACGCATATTCATTAAAATGTGTGTATATATAACTGTATTTAACCAAAAGCTTGTACATCTTACTGTAAATGGATCGAAAGGTGTGATGTCTAATTGTGAATATACAGCATACTAAGATGTTTGTACCTCTCAATGAAAATGTTCCTAGACATGTATTTCTCAGTGCATATTCTGTATACAGCGAAAGATTTCTCCCGGTGAATACACGCTGACTATTTTTTTTAAAATTTTCATAGATTATTGAAAAAAAAATCATGTTCAGTGACCATCGTTTAGTGGACAGGTTTTAAACCTAATAAAATGAATTAAAAAAAATTGATTTATTTATATGAGAAGAAAAGAGAGACTGTGAGACATTAAATTTCCACTATCTCTCTTAAATGTCTCGTGGGGGCAAAAATCTTATATATAAGGAATTTAGTAAACACTTAACAAAAGGCAGATTAAGATATAGCTGAGGGAATCCTCTCGGGTGATTACATGGTCAATGTTTCATTATTATTGAAATTAAGTGAAGTTTATAGAGCAAGTTTATTTAATTTATAAACTGAGAGGTGAATCGCGCGTGATATACATCACAATATACATCTGTTTCCAGAGACACACAAACAAGGGGTCACAGTTGGAAGTTGAAGACTCCTATGAGTCAAAGGGATGTTAGGAAGTATTTCTTCAGTCATAGAGTTGTCCAGGAAGTGGGAATAGCCTAGAAAGTGACGTAGTGGAGGCAGGAACCATACATAGTTTTAAGAAGAGGTTTGATAAAGCTCATGGAGCAGGGAGAGAGGACCTAGTAGCAATCAGTGAAGAGTCAGGGACAGGAGCTATGAATCGGCCCCGCAACCACAAATAGGTGGTACACACACACACACACCCCGATAACTACTGCAGCATATGGGTGCCTGGCAAACCTGAGAATAGCGTTCCGATACCTCAGTAAGGAATCGTTCAAGACTCTGTACACTGGAGTATGCAACACCAGTTTGGAACCCACACTGGTCAAGCACGTCAAGAAATTAGATAAAGTGAAAGGTTTGCAACAAGGCTAGTCCCAGAGCTAAGGGTATTGTCCTACGAAGAAAGGTTAAGGAAATCGACATGACGACACTGGAGGACAGAAGGGTTAGGTGAGACATGATAACGACGTACAAAATACTGCGAGGAATAGATAAGATGGACAGAGACAGGATGTTCCAAGATGGGACACAGAAACAAGGGGTCACTATTGGAAGTTGAAGACTCAAATGAGTCAAGGGATGTTAGGAAGTATTTCTTCAGTCAGAGTTGTCAGGAAGTGAAATAGTATGGCAAGTGATTTAGTGGAGGCAGGAACCATACATAGTTTAAGATGAGGTATGATAAAGCTCATGGAGCAGGGAGAGAGAGGACCTAGTAGCGATCAGTGAAGAGGCTGGGCCAGGAGGTGAGTCTCAGATTCCCCGCAACCACAAAAGGTGAGTACACACACACACACACACACAATATATATATATATATATATATATATATATATATATATATATATATATATATATATATAAATATTACGCAACTGCTGAATTCATTCATTATTAACCGTTGCCTTGGAAACACTGCGATGCAGAATAATTAAAATTAAAATTAAGATATTAGACTTGCCTTAATTTTGTCATATGAAAAAAACATCAAACCACTGAACGGGTCGCAAAACTCAATGGTTTGTTTGTAATTGTGTTATTACTATTTCGTGACTCATCTGTACCTCTCGCCTTGCCACTCACGAATAAAGTCTACGGTATTTACGCTCCACGTTCCACTATCCGTTACAAATACAGAAAAATGTAATAAAGTGTCCTCTAACAAAAATATTATTAATAAAATTTTGAACAATTATAACAATCATGTTAGTATACTACTAATTATATTATAACAATAATAATTATGTTTACAGTTAACGTAATAATT
>WNWK01000747.1:357500-390948 GCA_009830355.1 Cherax destructor | reverse complement strand
GATTCGGGTACCATGGTCTTGTGTGTCGTAAATCCGAGGAAAGATTGCAAGACATGAAGAGGTTAATAACATTATCAAGAGGAGCCTCACAACAGCCGGATGCCCAGCAGTAAGGGAACCACCCCAACTATGCAGATCTGATGGCAACCAAAAGCGTCCAGATGGTATCACCCTTCAAGCCTGGACAGACGGCAAGCAGGTGGTGTGGGACTACACATGTGCATCTACCTTGGCTGATACCTATCTCCAGTACACCAGGGAGGAAGGAGGGGCTGCTGCCACCTTCAGGAGTCCCAGAAGTCGAGAAAATATGGAGAACTTGCCCATCATTATATGTTTGTTCCCATAGGCTCAGAGACCCTTGGCTCATGGGGAAAGAGTGCATCTAAGTTCCTCAAGGAGCTGGGCAAAAGACTCAACAGGGTAACTAGGGATCCCAGGGCAGCTAGTTTTATGTTCCAGCGACTCAGCGCTGTGTTCAGAGGGTAATGCATGCTGTATTCTGGCACGCGCACCAGCTCGGAAGAGCTGGATGAGATTTTCGCATTATAATCAGTGACAAAGATGTAACAATATGTACTAGACATGTATCTCTCACCTCGTGTACTGTATATGCCATCTTTATATCAACAATGTATCTCTCAAATCTTTTGTACCATATTATGTAATAAAACATACCTATTGGTAAAAAAAAAAAAATTAAAAGATGGGTGGTAGGAGAAGTGGAATATTCAAATGGCATCAGGAAGAAATCCAAATATTCTTCCTTGAAGCCTTTTATCCACTTCTCCGAGGCTATGGGTCCCACAATTTGTACCAGAGGTGGACCCCAAAAAAAAAAAATATATATATATATATGTACATAATTATATTTGCTATGTAAATATATATATATATATATATATATACATATTCATAAAGCACTCATATAACATATATAGGGGGTGGTACCAGAAGAAAATATTCAAACAGCTCCGGGGAGAACCTCGAGTTTTCCCTGAGGTACGTTTATTGTCTTCTCTGAGGATGAGGGTCCCCAATAAAGTTCCAGAGGCGGTACCTCCCTATATTTTATTATATATATATATATATATATATATATATATATATATATATATATATATATATATATATATATACATATTCCTACTTATATTTCTTAAAATATACGTACTTTCATTTGATAACATTTGTTCAGATTATCGGTTTAACTTGACTGTAACTCACATTTACGTTGAATGAGAGTTATGAAAAAAATCAGCTAAGCAAACACACTCAATCAAAACCTACTCGTATAAGCAATACGCCCACTTAAAACAACTCTCTAACAGATTAAGTAATTCATTCTATGGTCCAACATCCCTCATGCAGCATCTTGTGACACTCCACGTGGAGCATCCACTCAGTTTGTGCTGTGAAATACGTATGTTATCGAATCATTCTAGGATTCAAAATACCATGAAAGGAACCTATTTGTTTCATTATTTAACATGCTTCGTCCAGTCATTCCATTTCTTTTTGTATGCTTATATCATCCTCTCATCCTACGCCTTATTCACATGGATAACCCAGTGATTCTATTATCTACCATATCACTAGGATCATCCAGTCATTTTATGCCTGAATCACTGAATCATTCTGTGCTCTGATATACACCTCTTGGATCACTAGGTTAATTTTCGATCTAAAATACCACATGGAAAATCCATTCTAAAATGCCACATGGAAAATCCAATCATTCTATTATCTAGAATCGGTCTTAAAACCATCATCTCATCGTTCATATACCAATCCATCCATCAACTCATCACCCGTGCAACCAGGAAACATCTTTGATGGACTTCTGCCAGTGTGCAGTTGTCTATAAAGCATTTAGAGGCGTTGCACAGGGTTTGTTGAAATATGAATTCATCAAAAATATTTAGGTTTCATGATCTGATGTCACTGTGTGATTACGACAACGACACATACAACAGCTTATTTTAAAGAGAGCTCAGGGATAACTCAAGGAGAGCTAAATCAGAGCTCAAATAAAGTTCAAGGAGAACTCAAATTAAGCTCAAGGAGAGCTTTATGTAGCTAGGAATAACTAGACTAAACTCTTTCCTAGAGTCTTGTCGGTATAATAAGGCGAACGATGTTTCGTGGGGTCTTTATCACCCACTAATCAGTTCGGTTTCTCTTCTGCTTATCATCGTATCTGTCGCTGGCAATAAATGAGGATATTTCTTGCTCGGGTGGAAAAATACGAAGAAAAATCAATGTCACTTGCATCTCACAGTCTAACTAAATATGCGATCAAGTTTTTCTTCGTATAACAGTTCACTGATGCAACATCAACGTATGTGACGCTTTAAATCGCTCATGGTTCACTTCCTACTTGGTTAATAAATTGAAAAGAAAAAACATCTTATGTTTCATTCTGATAGAAAAGTGTTATAAAAAAAAGTTTATGTTTGACAAATTGTGCTGATTTATATATCATGAACGAAATATTGCTTCCCGTTAGCTTTTTTAGACATAAACATGAAAGAAATAATACTTGTCAAAGTACACTTCACACTGTAAGACTGACAGTTATAGGTGTTTAGTGTTCCGCGCAAGGACTTGTTATTACGAACATGTGTTCCTGTTCAATATTGTTCACTAAAATTTGCGACTACAATACCTAGAGTGTGTAAAGTCCAGAGAGACAAAGCGCACGACTAGTTAAAACACCAGGCGGACTGGCTCACGTACAGCAGAAACTGCTAATTGCAACACAGTCTAAAGGATATTAGCTTCTCTTACAGCGAACACTTGCTTGTTACGTCTGACAGCCTTTGTTCGCCCAAAACTACAAAATGTGCAGGCAAACTGCAATATATATATATATATATATATATATATATATATATATATATATATATATATATATATATATATATATATATATATATATATATATATCATATACACCATAAACAGTGCATGAGAAATTGTAAAGCTTCATGAAATTTAAATTGGCGTGTCTGTCTGCTCTTGTCGTATAAGATTAGCATGAGTGTTATTGCCCTTGTTGGCACACACTCATGAATGTGAACAGTATGAGTGTGTGCGTGTGAATTTATGTATTGTTAGCAGTCTCACACACGTGATCCTCGCTGCTGCCAACTTAGTGTTAATTGGGATTCATTGCTGGGAACTAATTAAGTCAAATATCCTTTATCTATAAATCACTTTCTTCCTTACAATCACTTCTGTTGCGATACACTGTCATTTCCTGTATGCTTTCGCAACCAGTTACGTTGTAGCAGCATATTTGTGCAGTTTCGTTTTGGGGCATCTAACGACAGATTTCTCGAATTATCATGATCATATATGTACCTCACTTGAAAACATTTTTCATTGTTGTCTGTATGAAATACTTCAGTTGAATTTCTGTGTTAATTTAAGGTTCCAGGCAATACATTGGTTGTTCTAATAAATATATCACGATTTAAGTACATATTTAGTAGTGAGTGGCTGCAAAAGTAAAATGTTTTTATTTGTGGTTTGTAATTTGTTTAGCATCATTCTTTATTCATTTAGTGGTTGATTGTTTAATTGTTTTCATCTGAAGTTTTCCTTTATCAAGGTTCCTCAGAATGTATTCATGCTGTAAAATATCCAGTAAATTCATTACACTGATATTATTATTACTACTACTACTACTATTATTACTTCTACTACTGTTTATAATAATAATAATAATATTATAATAATAAAATTAAAATAATAATAATAATAATAATAATAATAATAATAATAATAATAATAATAATAATAATAATAATAATAATAATAATAATAATAATAATAATAATAATAATAATAATAATAATAATAAAATAATAATAATAATAAGTATAATAATAATAATAATAATAATAATAAAATTATACTACTTTGAATATATATAAAATGAATATCTATATTTTCATGGGCGTTTCCTTAATGTAGACATTTCAATACTTACAAATGCACAAAGAGATGCTTAATACATTCAAACACTAACAAAGTTTGTATTTCATTCTATATCTAATATTTATGCACAGGAATACATAATATTAGGAGTTGTAGTCCGATAATTTGATATAAACAAGTATTCCTACCCATGTATACAAATATATACACAAAGACAGACAAACAAACAGACAAACTAAACACACACCCACACACACACACACACACACACACACACACACACACATGCACACGCACATACACGCACACAATCTCATGCATATATGACCCTAATCCAATGCCACGAAATATTAGGCCTCGGATTAACACTTTAATTAATATACTTTTGTGCTTTTGATAATAAATCACATTCAGCAACATATATTTATCAATGTTCCTCACCTGTAATCACATTAACTGAATAAATTGAATACCTTTCCAAAGTTTATTAAAATTGTTACTCTGAGCGTCATCTTTGGAAATTGATAAAAAAAAAAGGCATCTGTGTCAATTGACAACATTAAGAATCTAATTTATTAATTAATCTCAAATAACATTCTTCAACGATATGTATAAGTTTTAATTATGGAAGTTTGTGTCTCACTAAGTGGGGAAAATATGCTTATACTTATCAATGACTCCGTTATTTGCATTGAAAATGAGTTGTTGAGAAAGAGTTGAGAGTTCGTGTCGATGTTTCCTTGGAAGAGATTCCTCTGCATCCCAACACCAGCCGTAAAGCAGCACCAACAGGAGTAGAAGAGTCAGCACCAGCAGCAGCACCCGCAACTTCAGTAGAAATAACAGGAGTAACAGCACTAACATCCACAACAGCAACAATATCCGCAGCAGCAGCAGCAGAGGCAGTGGCAGCAGTAGCAACAGCAGTAGTGGCAGCACCAGCAGCAACAGCACCGTCACTAGTACCATCATCCCCAACAGTACCAGAAGCAGTTCAGTAGCAGCGACAAAGTAGCATTATAAGCTGCAGAAACAGAAGGAAC
Source organism: Cherax destructor (assembly GCA_009830355.1). Taxonomy (NCBI): domain Eukaryota; kingdom Metazoa; phylum Arthropoda; class Malacostraca; order Decapoda; family Parastacidae; genus Cherax; species Cherax destructor. The sequence goes on along the minus strand of WNWK01000747.1, from coordinate 385,960 downwards.
AGGCGAGATGGTAGCAACAGCAGCAGTCCTACCTGCAGCAGTTGCAGCAGCAGGAGCAGCAGCAGTAGTAGTAGCAACTCTTCCAGCAACAACAGTGACAGCAGCGTGGGATTAGCAAGAACAGCAGCAACAGGAACAAAACTTTTCCAGCAACAACAGCTGGAATAACAGCAGCAGCAGCGGCAGCAGCAGAAGCAGCAGCAAGAGTAACAGAAGCAGTAGCAGCAACAGAAACAGCACGAGTAAGAGCAGCATCAGCAGCTGCAAGAATAAGAGGCAGTAGCAGGAACAACAATTTTTCCAGCAGCAACAGTAGGAGCAGCAGGAACAGCAGCCAAAGTGACAGAATGAGTAGCAGGAACAGCATATTTTCCAGCAGCAGCAGCAGCAAGAGTAACAGCAGCAGGCGTAGCAACACAGCTACAAACCTCACCATTCCTGGAATACTCTCGTTGCTAATCCCACCATAGTCTGGTGTTTCTGTCATCTGATAAACCTCATTTTCACCAGTGACAATGGGACCTCGATGTTTTATCTCGCTGTGATGATTGAGAGCTTCGTTTCTGTTGCTGTTCGAACAAACGACACCAACTTGCTCCCAATATTTTCTTATTGATTTTAATTAGAAGAAATGTCAGGTGTTTTCACGGCTTTGTTCCCTTTCAGATTGGCAGCTCCGTGTGCAGGGATTCAGCGCAGGACTCAATATTGTTAGTGCCGGTAAAGATTTGGTAATTCTTCTTTGTGGTAATGCGGCTGACTATTGATTTTGCTTAGTTTTATCTCTCTCCTGATCAGCTTTGGTAATCGTACGTGTTTTCACTTTCTATAATGATATTTCTACTTCTTTATATTCACGTATTCATGCACTCTGTTGCCAGTGAATCTCACTCAAGTCGCTAGCATTCCGCATCTAACTTTCATTTCTAACACAGGTTGAATCTGATCTTCGTTTTCACCACATAGATAAACACGCATTCAATCTGATTGTCATTTCTAACACTATTAATATGATTGTTGTTTAAACATACATTCGGTTTGATCGTCATTTCTAACACAATGAATGAGTTCGTGTCTAACACACGAGGAATCAGGTCTTCGTTTCTAACACCTTCGGGAAACTCTTACGATCCAGAGGTGGAGTGTCAATATTGGAGTTGGAGTACACAAAGGCCTGACACAAGTGTGAATGTGTTTGTCAGTCCTGGTGGTGGTCACCGTGACCTGTGGAAAAGTCCAGTTATCGCCTAAAATAAAATAAAAAAATCGAGGTACATTATCGACACAGGACTATTTTCAGTTTTCGTCTGTGCCCCTCAAGAATTGCAAGGAAATATTTTTGTCTTTAATTTATTCGTTAAATAAATTTTAATTACAAAGATTTCGAAAATATTACTATAAGATGAATTGAAACTTCTGCCTACACAACGTAAGATAAAATGTATTATATTATTGGTCATTATCTTTAAGCGTCAGTCTATATGTTATGATATATAACGAGGGACATATTTGCCTTTTTGTTGACATGTTTTTCTTTCCAAAGCCTACACCTGCCCACAAATTATCGTTAAAAACTGGAGTCATCAGGAAGAGAAGAAAGTTCTTATTATCGTGAAGAAGTAAAGAAGCATTGTTTCATATCTTCTTGCACTGAAGACAAATGCATAAGATGCAAAATTTATTTTATGGAGACAAGGTTTTGCTCACTATAGACTTGTTCTGCAACTTGTTTCTTTGTCTTCAATCTTTTTAGAATGTTGCAAAAATATACCAATTTCTAGTAACTTCATTAATGGTCCAGAAAGGACCGATGTTTCATCTGAAATTTCCTCTTCTCGGTGTTGGTTGTTTGTGAATTAATACATTAATATTTTAAAACAAATCGAGGAATAAGACGCATATGTAACACCAGAGTATTTTTGCTGAGGGATAATAATAATAATACTCAGATATTATACATGAGTTTTAAATATCTATTTGTGAACTGCTCCAACCTAGTGATTGTGACTTTCATTCTTCCTTTAGTAATTCTAGTGTTACTTAAGAGGTATTACTGTTGCATTTGAGATAGAGTAGTAATACTTGAGGATTAAAAAAAAGTAATTATTAGCACGTTAGCTAGGAAAGACAAAATATGTTAAAACTTACATAATCATATGTACAGTGATTACCCGAGATATAAGCAGATATATTTTTGCGATGAGATCATCATATTCCAATTTTAAAATAGAATACACAGAAAAATTAATGTTCCACTCTCATCTTCCTCCAGTACCACCACAATCGTCGTCAACACAATCATGGCACAATCCCCAAAAGACCCTAAAACAGAGCTGCCACCATCATCGCAAGTATCATAACATGGATAAGAATATAAAATCTTTGGATTTAGTCGCTTAGTATGTATGTGTATAGCAACAACAATATCATTCGCCTTCTTTAACTTTTATCTGAAAAAAACTAAATTTCGTGCTACTGTGTATATCTTTCTCCAGGCTTCTTAGCAAAATTTAAGATGTACATAACAAGCATATCCGCAAATATATGTTTTTCATATGAGGCCTGGTCTCAAACCGGGTAGCGGGGGCGTTGACCCCCGAAACCCTCTCCATGTATACTCCAGGGAAGGTAGGATGATCCTAAGAAGAAAAACAATTGAATTATCATTCCCAAATTCTCCAGAAGCGTCTAGACATCATAATTCTTATTGCAATTCGATCCGTTATACCCCCATCCATCCTTCACAGTGCATTCACTGTACTTCCCACGATCAAAATCAATCTAGGGAGGTAACCGGTTTTCCTCAATCCCTCCAATAGCACATCAAATTCGCAAAAACCACTTGCCTTCAGTCGCTCCCATCACACACACTCAAACATGTCTGCTGGATGCTCAAGCACCTAACACTCCAAACCTTTTTCATCCCTTCATCTAGCCATTCCTGGGACATTCCTTGATCATACATACACTCTATATTAATACACCCTCTCGATCAGTCTGTCGTGTTATACCCTGAGTAAATTCTCAGAAAATCTCAAGAACCCATCTTGTGCTCCTTGAATTCTTTTTCCACGCCATCTTCTAAATTCTCCACAACATTCTAAATTTTTCACAGCAAACACTGATGTCAAACACAGCTGAAACATTCAAGAACCATGACTGACCCACAAGAATGTGTTTATACTATCTCTATATGGCTATTCATTCCATTTTATTCATTCATTGACACACTTCTTTTTCAAAAACATGTCCTTACTAGAGCTGTCTTCTTTACTGATATATTTTGAGATTCACCATAATCTATCATAGACCTATCTGCTGATCTGTCAGCTCCTAAATAACAAAATACTTACTCCTTATTCCATAACCTCAGTCTTACATCCAGGCTTTCACTACATAGACTTCTCACTCTCGTCACCTTACTCTCTACTGTGTTCACTTTCACGTTCCTTCTACACACTTTCTGAAACTCCTCCAATAACCTCTCCAGTTCCTCTTACAAATCTCCGAAGCGCACTGTGACGTCGGTAATGTGTATTTTTGAAGACTTTTGCATTATATTAGATTCATTATCTTTTAATCCTGCACATCTTCCCAACAATGAAGCATTCGTATATTTTACAATTATATTCATAAACCACATTAAAAAACTATGATGACTCGTCGCATCCCTGTCTAATGCCCACTTTTACTTGAGATTACTAGCCTTCTCTACTTCAAATCCTAACCTGAGCTTTACTCTCCTCATAAAAACACTATACATCTTTCAGTAACCTCCACTCCAGCCCACATTTCCAAAACCAATCATATTGCTCTACTGTCTACATTATCATACATCTTTTCCTAATCCATAAATACAACACAGCTTCTTACCCTTTTCTATGTGCCTTATTTATTTGTTTTCAGATAATGGAGTCACACATCCTCTTACCCTCCTATTTCCTTATTGTTTCTCTGCATTCTTACTTTCTCTCTTCCTATCTTTTCATAGACAGCAGTCCTGCCATACTCTATACCTGGTATACACAACATAAGTTATTCCCCTATTCTATTTACACTTTCTCTTATTCTTTTTCTCTCTCTTATACAATGGAGTTATTCATTCTCTCTGCCAATCCTTGGGTAGCTTCTCCCTCTTCTTACATACGAAAACAAATAAGCCAAACATTCAGACACTAAAGTATCACCTAAGCTTTCAACATCTCAGTCTTAATCCCATTCATCCTCTCTCTATACTACTTTTTAATACCTCGACTGCCTCACCCTCCCCCATTTCATCCACGCTCATCTCTTACTCCTCCGACCTCCTAACAAATCCTATACCTCCCTGGCCCATGAATAAAATTCGCATATCACTTTCATCATCCATATTTAGCAATGACTCAAAAAAAAAAAAAATCCCCATCTCCCCTGTACATCCACCTCCCCGTTTAACATCTCACCACTTTCATTACAAACTAACAAGTCCATTTGCTTCCGTGGTTTTCTCACTTCTTTATTTCAAAACCTTTTGGTCTTATTTCCAGCAAAATATACTGATGTTGACTTTCCCCCATCCTCCATTCATTTATTTGCTCTTCTTTTGTACCTCCTCGTAGCTATTCTTTAAAACATCTCTTTATCACTATAAACTTCGCTTTTCTTATATAATTTTCTTACATTGTAAAATTCCTTCACACTTTAGCATTTTCTTATTATCCCATTTATTTTGTCATCCAACTTATCATTCCTCTTCCCACTCGCAGCCACTGTTTTTAACTACTATTGCTGCACACTCTGGAACTGCATTCTTAATAAAAACAAACATAATTCCTGTACCTCCATTTCATCACTTTCACTCTGACCAATCTTTCTTCAACCAGCTGATAATAAAACTTACTAACTCTTTTACTCTCCATGTACTTCACTTTCCTCTTACTCTTACTTTAGTAGTTTAGTAGCAGTAGCGTTATTAGTAACATTAGAGTATTAACAACTTAACCTCTCGGTAACTATATGTTTTTGCCATAAATCTGGCAGTCACAAGAGTGTTCAGAACTAACCAAGGTTGACACAAGACGGTTCACAATCAACCAATGCAGACACAAGCTGCTTCGTAACTAACCAAGGGAGCCAGTGAATCAGGAATGCATTTGAGGTATCAAAATCAACCAAGGCTGATACAAAATGCTTCACAAGCAATCAATCAAAATAGACATAATAGGATTCATTATCAATCATGGTAGACATAAAATGTCTCACAATGAAATCAAACACAGGATGACACATAATTGCTCAGGAAAGACCCATAAGACTTAACAATCAACCAAGAAAGATACACGATTATTCACAATCAACAAATATAGATACCTATGCTTCACAGACGCTCAAAGTACATAGGTACAAGATTGTTCACAATCATCCAGTCATCCAAGGCAGAGACAAGATGATTTCCAAACAACCACGCTATACACGAGGTTGTTCACAATCAACCAAGGCAGACATAAAGTGCTTAACAACCAAGCCAGAAGCAAGATGATTCATAATCAGTCAAGGTAGATACAAGATTCTTATCAGTAAAGCAAAGTAGGCATAACATGGTTAACAAAATATAAGAAAAAAACGCTGAAATCCTATATTTCATAAAGCTAATTTTACCATAGCCTTTTACAAACTAACTTACGTAATTTTACCTTTGAAATTGCACTCTTCCACTGCACCAATGGTGAAGCTATACAAGCATTACAGGTTAGTGGATATCTATGATCATCATATGAGTTAGGTAGAGTTAAATATATTCCACAGGAAAAATTATCTGAATGGGACTAAAATAAGGTTAGTATTAATATAATCTTGAATATCAGACGTTACATTCAGGTGAAATACGGTTAAAAATAGGCCTATTCACGAGTGCGATTTTAAGAATAGGAAATAACTGAATTGAATGAGAGGGAGAAGAGAATACAGTTTAGTTATAGACATGAGTGAAGAGTTAAAATGGTGGTCGTAGGATCTTTCCACAACTTACTGTTAGGCGGAAACTTAACTGTTGCAGCTGTAAGAGAGAGTAAGACTGAGAATGGTGTTCCCAAAAAAATATGAATGTTGAGATAAATAAGTGTAGAATTAAGAATCAAGAGTATGTAAAGAATGGAGTGCTTGTAAATACAAAGTGCTGAAAGAGGAAAATATATATGAGAGGTGAAGAAGTTAAAAACGAAGAGAAACGTGTAAAAACTTTAGGGAGAAGAGAGTTCAAGAGAGAAATTAATAACTATTTGAAAAGACTTGTGTGTAAACGTTGAGGAGAAATACAAGATAATAGAAGAGAATAATGGAAAAAAATAATGAAAGATATAAGGAGAATTTGAAGAGTAGAAATGTTAATTAAGATTCAAGTCAAGGAAGTGAGTGAGCAGCCGCAAGAAAGGAAAAGTAAAAAATAGATAAAAAAAAATAAGAAAAGAGGATATCTTTACCAGATAATAAATAAGAGTTATCAGATACTGGCATCAGACTTGACATTACAATGGTGACTCTTCTGACAATAGTCTCTATCATATTATCCCTATTACATATTATCCCATTAAATGACTATTCATGTTCATCCTGTCTTTTCCTAGACCTTAAAGATGCAAAATGTCCGACCCAGTGTGTTCATAACCAAAAGCAGAGGAATAATGAGATAGTCATACCTACTGGCATATTTTTGGCTCCACAAGCTGGTGTCTGGTCTTCGGCTGCTCCACTGTGGCGAGTGTCGGGTGCAAACAAAATGTATCCTCGATTCACGGAATCTAGTGTATTTGAGGACATATTGTCTTTAGATCGCGTACGTATATGTTCCTGTGTACTATGGCTTTCTCGTACACGCATAGGGTTATGCTAACACGCATGTCTAACCTCAGATAACGAACTACCGAGAGGGAAAACGCATGGAAAGTTTACTCAACTCCATGGCGCTACTTGCTGGAACTGAAGATCCAATGTCTGTTATTTTTTTACTTATCAGTAATATCGAAGTTTCCCCTCTTAATGTATAAATAAATAACCATGCTTTATAATTATTTTTTTTTTTCAGTGGGACACGATGCCTCAATAGGAGAGATGAGTCGGAATGTTACACGAGATGTATATTTACTCAACTTCCAATGCTTTAAGGTAATATTCCTTCATCACAGCAAAAGATAGGTAAAAGAAGACTTGTGGGTCGATATCGAGATACTTCTTAATAATTGGATGCATGAGATTTCGATAAGAAAACTAACAAAACTTTCTCCCCCTCTCTCTGCTCTCTCTGGCGTACACTGCCAGAAAGACAAAGATGGCGTCGCACCATACTGTATTGAGAAAGGTGTCTGAAAATTATACAGTAAAGGAGGACTTTCGAGCAAAATCTTAATTCTAATGTTTTTTACATATTGTATTTTGTTGCACTGTTGCTTCCTTTGTTGCTCCTACCACTGCTGCTACTGTCTCGACGATGAGTTAGTTGTTGCTTAGCTCATGATATCCTGAATACGATGAAAGGTGTTGCTGACAATTACGGTGGAAAGACAGTGCAGAGCAAAGTTATATAACAGACAACGTTTCGCTCTGTATAGAGCTTTATCAAGTCATGACGTGTAAAACACAACACAGAGCGAGAGATTTCCTTTGGACAAAATGTGTTTGTTTTCTTAGAATATTCTATATGAAGAAGAATATAATTTACACCTTCGTATTATATTAATACAAAGATAATCACTGAGCAGGAAGAAATTCCCTATTATTATTATTATTATATTTATGGAGGGAGCCATAAACCCGTAGGGGTTATACAGCTCCTGGGGGAATAGAAGGCATTCAGGTTTTACATCGTTTTATGTCGTATTAATTAAAATTTAAATTCTCCTATATTTATTCGGCTGTTTCTTAAAGATCTTCATATCATTTAAGCTTACAGTGTTAGAAAGCAATTTATTCCAGTGATCTATGAATCAATATGCAAAGAAGATCTCTCCCCTAGTCTGCATTATCCTTCATTTCCCTAAGTTTCAGACAGTTTCTCTCGTTGCAGAACAGAGTTGTACGATAAACAGATGTTCATTTTTAAGTGTACATTATAAGGTTTCTTGATATCTCTAAATTCTTTTCTTTTGATTTTGTAGTCTTTTCTTGAAGAGATTTTTTTTTTCTTATTTAAGGTATCAGATTAAAACCTCAGCATGAGCTCTGTTTTATCTTCATCTTATATGCTTCTTTAATCTGCTCCACATTCTTTAATCTGCTCCACATTCCAAGTTTCCGGATACTTGCCATTCACTATATATATATTTATCTGTTTAGTATTATTATAGTTAAGGTGTATCAGTTTAAGTTTTCCTACAATAAAACTTATTTTCCACTTTTCTAACCATTACGTCAGCTTGTCCAGCTCCCTCTGAATACTTAAAATACTCCTCCTCAGAAACAGTGTTATTTTTCTTAATTTTGTCATAAGCGAAATCTGCGGATTTTCCCTTTATTTCAATTTCTAGATCGTTTATATAGACTATCCAAAGGATGAAGCCAATCCTTGAGGCGCCCCATTTGACAAAGATCAGTCACTAAGATGCTTGATGTTTCTTTCAACACCGATCGTTGTTCCAGCTGAATTGTCAGTTTCTGATAGATCCTTGTAATTCGTCTTCTGTACTACACTAATTTTCTTCCTTTTAGCCATTCATTCATGTTTTCAGCGGCGACTTTGAACTTATGTTTTCTAAAAATGAAATCGTTTCTTAAAAAAGGGTTCCAGCAAGTGAACCTCCCTCCCTGACACTACAGAATATCTGTAAAGGGCATTAGGTGAATTTAAGGGCATGAATTATATCTAGGCCTTCCTTTAAACCCCTCAAAATGAAAATTAGTGCTCTCCAGACCATTGACAGGAGTGACAAAAGTACTACAGAATATATGTAAAGGGCATTAGGTGAATTTAAGGGCATGAATTTTATCTAGGCCTTCCTTTAAACCCCTCAAAATCCAAAATTAGTGCTCTCCAGACTATTGCCAGGAGTGACAATAGTTGATCCCACAGACATTAATCTCCTCTGTGGTTCCCTAGGATTTTACACGAACGACGATGTTCTTGGGCTTGATAAAAAAAATCAGACTTTAAGGAAACGGAGAGTAGACATTAACATAGTGATGCTTAAGGTGTCTTCTACCCAGAAAAATAAAAGCCATAATTCCACAACTGGATCAATTACAACTAACTCACCTTTGTAAATGAAAACTGAATGACGTTTAATAAAAGAGACACTAATGCAACATGAGGTAACTTTCCCATGGAAACGTTTTGCCCACCAAAAGCTTTATCAATCCATTACAAAGACATAACAGCTGGGAAATGTATAGAAGCATGAAGGTCACTTGTAGTTCAGGCTGTCACTTCAATGCTTTATGTCTCAACATTGGATAAATCAAACCAATGGTGGGCGAAACGTTTCCATAATAAAGTTGCATAAGCGTCTCTTTTATACATCAATCACGAAAGATAAGAAAAAGAAAAGAAAGCCAGGTCATGTCCTTGAGAGAAGAGGAGACATTCAGGTGAGGTAACCAATGTTCTGAAGATTAGAACATCTGACAGTATACGGGGAGAGGTAAGCATCTAAAGAACCAAAGCCGGTAATAAGAATCATGGTAGTGATGTTGCCTGTTAGGCCTGAATCAACAGAAGGGCTTCATGAGGGTTTGAAGAGGGATAAGTATTTTTGGAAAATGCCCAGCTGAAGGGATTGTTGTTGTCTCTAACGTGACAAAACAGAACTTTGTTAGTGACAGCAAGGGAGGAACACATATTTTATGTTCTTTAAATCTATTAGAAAGATAGTGGCCAATTTATCAATGTTTTGGAGAGGGCAAGAGGAGCGGGAAATAAAATAAGCACATGAAGAATCGATGGGAAGAGAGATATGAACCAAATTGCTACATAGCGTATTAGTTCGATGAAATTCAAATTTACTATCCATTGGGTGAAGGTGTTAAAAAAAAAATTACCAAACACTGTGTATATAAGGTGGAAAGTACAGGGAATAAGAGTGAGTCAACTGAAGCACAAAATATTTGATCTTATTAGTTACCGTAGAAAGAAAAGAAGTTAGAGCAAATAAAAGTTTGAGATAAGTAAGAGTAGAGAAGTAAAGGCGCCCCTCAAAAACCTTCTCCCTAATAAAGGAGACGTCAATAACCTTCTTTCTAAGAAAAGTTAGAACATTGCCAGAAGGAATATTACTAAAGTTAAACTTAATATGAAGACGTAGCATCATGCAGGTAGGCTGTGGCCATACTCTGAAGACTGTCGAAGAAGTGCAGGTAAACAGAGCCAATAGAAGGACTTTAGCAAGCAGTGTAGGTAAACAGAGCCAGCAGGAGTAAGGTTTTAGCAATCAGTGCAGGCAAGCAGAGCCAACAGAAGAAGCGAGACTTGAGCAAGCAAAAGAAAAGCGGGTTAATGAGTTTTAAGAAGAACTTATATTAGGCAGAGTAGGATAGATAACACGAAAACGTTTGAGCAAAACAGTTTGAGTATCTCAAGTAAGATATTTCGTAGTTTGGGGTTGAAAATTATTTATACACGATCAAGAAGGGTAGAGACAAGAAGAGAGTTAGCGTCAGAGCTTAAGAGCAAAAAAACTTCAGGGTAATCCTCGCGATCAAAGAGAATAACCAAATTGTCTTGATGAGATGGAAAGACAATGTCTGTAGCAGATTCATGAGAGATTATTGCAAATTTTTACATACGAGAAAGGTGGTGATTCTTAGCAAAAAATAATCTATCAAGGTTAGAAATAAGTGCACCACGAAGAGGAGACAGATCTGGCATACTATGTAAATCTGACTAATAAAAAAAGACCAAAGAAGTTGATCAGGTTATTGCCAATAACGTAATCGAGTGAAATAGCAATGGAAAAATTAGAGACGAGAGGCTCTAGTTTACGTTAGAAATGAGGGACAGAAGAAGAATTAGTAACACAAATTGTGTGATACTGTGGACCAATGGCAGCTCGGGATAAAACTGTAGAGATTGCTCTACATGATAACAGAATGTAAAGTGAGCAGTGTCTAGGTCAGTGACTGAAAGATTGCAAAAAAATATTAGAAGAAGCAGAGAGAATGCGTCGAAAGCTGGGAGAAAGATGTTCTTTACCGGTGATTTAGTGGAAACAACGAGCTGATTGAGCAGTCATTAGGCATCTTCAGGATACATTTTGTTTGGGAAATCCCTTCTACTTTGTTACCATGTAATTTCCTCACTAAGTTCGCAATGTTTCTTCATCTCTAAAGCCCCACATTAAGTCAATATGACATCCCTTATAAGTGTATCCGGGTAAAATTAAAAAAACACTTTTGGGTAACTCCCAATAAGTGCAAGCCACACTTCCAGTAAGGATTTTTTTAAAAGCCTTACTACCCTCCTCCATAGCATCTAGTTAACCTGTGAAGCAAATTATCCCAGAACCTACGTAATTCACTGAGGGGTGGAAACCCAGCTTCAGTAGAGATGCTCCTATAGCTGCAGCACCAGCTGGGCCACAAACAATGCAAATGTGACAGCCCCATCGTAGAAAAGATTTGTGATGGTATGAAAAGGGGATTTTTCTGTTTCTAAGCTATTTATCATTCTTGAGATTATCTTTTAGGTTCCAGTCTCTGCAACAGACACACGTTTCCATCCATAGACCTTCCACACTACAGTGACTATATGTCTGACTATATTTACACTATGAGAAAGCGTATTTGTAGCAGGAAGATGGTAATTAACAAAAATGATTTGTATGGCTTGAACTGTTGAACTGGAGTGAAAGACACACCGAAACCATTATTATTATTATTATTATTATTATTATTATTATTATTATTATTATTATTATTATTATTATTATTATTATTATTATTATTATTATTATTATTATTATTATTATTATTATTATTATTATTATTATTATTATTATTATTATTATTATTATTATTATAAAAAGCATTGCCATAGCCTAATATACAAGCTTGTTTACAGTCCTGGCAATATTGCTAACTGCCACGAATGAAGAGTAATCAGTTGTCAGACTATTCATACGTATCTAGGTTAGATGGTACCTACACGTCATTTAGTGTTAGCTTCCTATCATACAGAAGACACAAACTCATTTAGAGCTTGGACCATTAGTAGCAGTTTGACCCTTAACCACTGAGAAAAAGATTTTTTTTCAGAGTTTTCACTTCCATTTAATAAAAATCATTAGAGACTCAAGAGCTGTTCTGTTTCATTACATAGTGTACCGAACTAGACCAATAATGTTTACTTTATCATTAATTTCCGTCTGGTTTCTCAGGAGAGCAAGATCATGTGGAAAATATATATATATATATATATATATATATATATATATATATATATATATATATATATATATATATATATATATATATATATAAGAGAGAGAGAGAGAGAGATGGCCTTATTCGTGCACACAATGGGTGTGCAGGATCACATAGGCCCCCAGCAGAGAGCAGCCCACAGCCTCCACAGGCAGATGTCAATCCCAATGGCAACCTCCTCTCTTGCGAGAACCTTCTGCTGGCATTCAAATCCACTGCTAGCAGTACCCTATCCCACATTCCTAAAGCAGCTCGCCCATATGCAGCAGGGAAATTCACAGACCTTCTTAAGCAGGTGAATGGAGGCTCCACCAATTTAGAAGCCCGAGGCACCATTAAAGCATGGCGCAACCTGCTCCTGTTTGGCAATGTTTGTCTTGCAGTTCCTGAAAGACGAGGCAAACTGCTAACCACTTCAGTCATCAAGGCGGTGCGCAACTACCCAAGAACAGATAATTGTGTCCCTCTGCCCCACCATCGCAGGAATCACAGAGGTAGACCAAAGAAAAATTCCACTGAAAACGAGAAAATTTGCGCACAGGTTAGCAAAAAAATCGAAGAAGGCAACACAGTGGGAGCAATCAGAATAATTACAAGTGACGACACTGTAGCTCCCAAAGATGAGACCACAGCTCAAGCACTAAGAGACAAGCATCCGACAAGGGACACCATAGCCATCAACAACAACCCTGAAGGAGACCCCATCACTGAACAATTAATTTTGCCAGAATCAGAAGTTTATAAGGCGATAGTGTCATTTCCAGCAGGATCTGCAGGAGGTTACACTGGAATTCGACCACAACACCTCAAAGAGATGGTAAATCCAGTACTCGGAGCATCTGTATCAATCCTCCTCACCGAATTAACAACTTTTGTCAACAACTGCCTGGCTGGGCGAATCCCAGAAGAAATTAAACCTTTCTTTTTTGGAGCCTCATTATGCGCTTTGAAGAAGAAGGATGGGGGAATCAGACCCATATATATATATATATATATATATATATATATATATATATATGCAAAAAGATCACAGTAAACAGGTGATATAAAAAAATAGTCTTGCCCCTTATATAAGCCTTCTTGTCATGTTTCCTTTTATAGTTCCTTGATAATGTGAGTAGTCACGAAAGCGCTTGGAATTCCTCTATTTTTCATAGTGGTTGTCTTGCATATATATATATATATATATATATATATATATATATATATATATATATATATATATATATATATATATATATATATATATATATATATATATATATATATATATGTATATATGTATATATATATATATATATAAATATATATATATATATATATATATATATATATATATATATATATATATATATATATATATATATATATATATATATATATATATATATATATATATATATATATATATATATATATATATATACTCACACAACACACACACACTATCTCTGTTAAAGCAATAAATTTTCCCCTATTCATGGAAAAGTGCTCCCTCCCTCCTGCCATGACTGTCTTTCCTGGTAAAAATCTGGCTATCTTCCCCTTGCTTCCGCCTGCTCCCCCTCCCGCCTGCACTGCACACCCTTCCTGCGAGCACAGTGACGACTTCAGTCCTAGAGGATAGTCTGTGCCTGACACACGCTTCGTCTTGGTTCTGCCCTAACCTCCACCAGGAGCCAGAGACAACTACAAGTGCCTCCTCTTTCATCCACCTTCACGGGATCTCATTTTCTTCAAGTAGAAGGCTTCAGTATGTGATTACTTCTCATTGACTCCATCCGAGACCTCTACGAGCAACTGCGGAAGTTGGGGGCGTTCAACTCCTCTTCAATCATGTCTCCTTCAGTAGTCTGTCACAAATTTAAAGAAATACATTCAATAGTGTGGTCTCTACTTCCGCGCCATCATATACCCTCAGCAACATTTCCAGAAAGCAGAGGTCGTAGCAATGACTCTTCTTCGTTAATGCTGCGTTGATCTATATGAACTCTTTAGAAACTGGTGGCTCCTCCTCCACTATTCCAAAATTGGTTCCACCGATACACTTCACCAGAAATGGGATTTCTGTTCCCCTTCATTGCATTTCATGTCAGGGTTCCTCCTCCAATACTTGGCCCTCCAGGAAATGCCTCCTCCAGAAGTAGGAGATACTCTTGGCCATGAAGTATGTTGCATGAACTGCAACATAATGTGTTCTAGCCCTTGCGTACGATACCAATGAGAGAAATAAGTTTCAGTCTTGGCGTACGAGCGCAGCGGCTGCAGTGGCCCGCCGCTTCTTCGCGGTCATAATGGCTACGAACTCAACCACTTCTTACTCCTTCTCGGCCACGTCGCCTGCGAACTCACCAGAATCTCGGGTGCAGCATTTTGAGACTGACATTATTCACCAGTTTTGTTAGAAGGACAATGATTTCAAAGTAACTAAACTATTTGTGCTTGTCTCACCGATATCAACATCTCTAAATAAACATCAAGACAATGTATATTTGTTTTTTGTGTTTATAGAAGCTATAAGTGGTGTTTATTCTAAAATTAAAATTACGCAAGGTTGTACACTGAGTAGAGATTTTGGAAACTAACAAACCATTTGTTGTTGAGAAAGATATTGAAATTAACGAAGGCTTAAACCTTATGTGTTTCAATTAACCCAATTTGAAAAAAAAATCAGTCTATGAAGTGTAGCCTTTCGATGCACATCTATTCCGTGACTCCTAAATAAGTTCATATACCAGAACTGATTTCCTATAAAAGTGTTAGGAACACGAAGACAAGACACGTATAAATTATTCCATTTCCCAGAAAGCTTCTAAGATGGATTTGAATTCACATGCTTTATAGAGCCATGAAAATGTGTGAGCAGGAGCATCCCTTTATCTCCTGAAGACTAGTACATCTTAATACTTGAAAATTCTATTAGCTTGTAAAATATATCAAATAATCTTACCAGCAGTAAGGAATGAAAACCCTAGTTTGTACCCTGAAGATGTTTTTATTGCACATCAAGTGATAATGTGTAAATTCAACATTTCTGTAAGAGATTATTAATATTAAACATATAGGAAATACCATGCAAACTTTCTTGTTGGTTTAATTACCTGATAATTTTCTCGACAAAGGCTGTTGCAGAAAGACAATTTTAGCTGGTGAATAATCAACGTTAAAATAGCTACTTGTGTCGTGAGAAGGATATTTGTGTTACAGAGGTAATAATACCTATCTTTAAGTTTAGCAACAATAATAGTAAGACAGTAACATTACAATACGTTTGGATGATAGTGAGAATAACATTCATTGATATTATGTTTAATTGGAGAAGCTTCAAACCAGTAGGGGGTCATCCATCGAATGGGAAAAGGGACGGTAATTAGGTTTTATCCAAAGAAAACCAGGGTACCTCAATTCCTTGGATCAAAAGTCATTCACCATCATCAAGGGAGGATAACATTCAACAACAGCTGAAGGAAGCAAAGGAGATTTTCATTTGGAAATGTTATTTATTTAGTTGTCACGCAGCTTTTTAGAAATGGAAGGTGAACAGGTTTAATACAATGAAAGGAAAGATAGTTCCAGTTTCTCAGCTCAAGAGGACTTGAAAATTATCAAAGTATTTCCCTTGAAGGGGGAAGATTTGGAAGTGTTTACACTGTTAGTCACACACAAAACCAGATCTTGTGTGTGGTCTTGAAGACCAGGTCTTGTGTAGTATTGAAGACCATATCTTGTGTGGTCTTGAAGACCATAGCTTGTGTAGCACTGAAAATTAGGTGTGGTGTGGTCATGACGACCAGGTCGAGTGTGGTTCTGACGACCAAGTCAAGTGTGGCTCTTACACCTGGCCGAGTGTGGTTCTTACACCTGGCCGAGTGTGTTACTAGTAACAAAAACTAGGGTGAGTCTCAAAGACTCATTTATCCTTCAGTTTCGAGTTCCTTATTCTGCTCCTACTCCACCATCTGTTTTTCCTGTTCCTATTCCACCATCTGCTTCTGCTGCTGCTCCTTCTCCTTCTGTTCCTACTTCTCATTCTTCTCCTGCTCCTTCTCATCCTCCTTCTCATGCTTCTACTCCTCCATCGTCCTTTCCTTCTGCTCCTATTCCTCTTCCTTCCTTTACTTCTCCTCATGCTAATAGTTTTCCTTCCTTTCCTTTAGCCTCGTTCGATAATTACTGTTCTGAGGAAGACGACTAAAGTCACAATGCTGTGGTTAGAACAAATCACAAATAACCTGCACTTGAAAACTGAAACCTAGGACGACGTATCGGTCAGTCGTGGATCATTATCAGATCACAAGTGTGACTTAACACTGATCCAGTAAAGAGCGAAACGTAGTCTTAAGTTTCCTCTCGTAAGTGCGAGTTATTATGTAAAGAGGGAAGAACTAGATCCTGTTGGGGTTATAAATCTCCTGGGATATGGGATGTCATCAGGTTTGAGCCCTGAAATTGGAGAATAGCTACGATTTCCTTGATTAAGAGCCTTCCATTAGCATCAAGAAACCCAATGAAGGGTCTGAATCCCTCATGTTGTCATACCTTTTAAATTGGTCAGCTTCAACAAGAAATATTCATCTACTTATTTTGCAATTTATTTCTCAGCTTCAAACATATTATTATTATACTTCCCAGGGTGTCATGAGTCTCAAAGTAATAATATTATCACAACTTGTACTTCTGCAAGTAATGTTGTACTACGTCTAAATTTTTCGCTGTCATTAAATACTCGTGTCATCCTATCCTCAAGGTAACTTACGTCAGTACATGTTATCAGACCTCCAAATTAATCCTTTGTTTTTAAGTACTCGTATTATCCTGCCTTCAAGGCTATCTGCATCAGCATGCAATGTTAGCCTATATCAAATTTGTCCTCCATCTTCTAGTAAGCGTGTTATCATACCCTGAAGATGATTTGCACCTGCAATTATTCACTCTCTCAAACCTTTAACCTACATCTTACAAATCATAATATAAAGTCATCTACCTGAATTGCATCATCGATATTATTATCTTTCACATCTACAAGCGACCATCATCCTTCCCTTCAAATTCCCCATTTCGTACAAGACATAATTATTATACATCCGATGCCTCCTATATTAACAATAAATCATTTATATTTTTATGCTATCTTGTATCTAAAGTCTTAATCTAAACCTATCTACTTGTTTACTTACATTTTAAACAGATAAATTATCAAGCCTTCATCCTAACTCCCTGTACTTCCTGTCTAGAAATATGAATGTAATTCTATCCTCAAAGTTACTGGTATTTCCGGATAAAAGTCTCATGTGGATCATTTTACAACCCACACATACCTCTAGGGAAGTATCAGAGCATATTATGACAGTCAGCAGGAAGATATTATGATTCTATAAGAGTAATAAACGTAAATGTTGACTATATTCATGATATACGAGGAAATTATTTATTTGATGTGAGGTGCTAAACCAGTGTTGGTCGTTCAGGGCAAGGAAAGATGAAGGCTCGAGCCTTTGTCTGCAAATCGTGAGACAAACTCGTTACCTTCATACCTGTTAAGAAGTATCGCTAAGATGGGTGTCCACATCAGAGGCGGCCATCATATTGGCCAAGAATCACAAAGAAATGAATTAAGGCGTCAACACATGCTGCCTGTCACGTATAAATGAATGAGTATTGCCTTTATAACACATAAGACGGCTGTGAAATCCGTTTTAGATATTAATGGAAAGCATCGGAATTTATCTTATGATTAAATATACTAAGGTAATTATAAAAGAAAAATCTTGAGCTGTTGTTAAAAATTTCAGATAATTAATTTAGAGAAATCATTAGGTTCAAAGTGTTAAGAAACGGCTTTTACTTTTTTTAACCATGACATTTTAATCTTAAGGTGTTGTGAAATGCAAAAAAACTCTCCTTCTATGGACTATTGGTATATGTAACGAATTCAGATCTTTCCAAATTGCTCTCCTATTAAAGTATCTTGTTCTTATTGAACAACTGAGTTTTATCTACCATCTTGTTTTCAAAGAAGAAGCTTTCAAATGTTTACAACTCTTACAACATTAAATGTCTAACAATAGATAGTCCAAGCAAGGGGTTATTCAAAAAGTTAAACAACTAGTTATACTAGTTAAATAGTTTATCTAGTAGGTGAATTAGTAGCTTCAACATGTGCAATAGTAAGACATTTATTGTACTTCTTGCTTAAGGGGTATTTATCAAGCCAAGACAGACAATGCACGAATATAAAGAGGTTTATAAAGGAAGAGAGTGAGGTGTTCGGCAGGTGGGACAGTCTTGAAGATAGCGGTTGCCATAGTAGTTGTGGTAGTACTATTAGTAGTAGTGTTGTAGCAGTAATGGTTGACCCAGTAGTAGTAGTAGTAATCTTGAAGGCTGTGAGCACAGAGAAGGGTGTCCAAGTATCGTATGTTTGAAATAATTTGCTGTGCCCCACAAGTTCAATTAACAACTGGTAAGAATACCGATAATATGTTAGGTAAATGGACACATGGGCGGTAATAAGACATTTTTTTTAAACAATGTTTCGCTCGATAGGAAGAGAAAGAGAGGAAAGTAAGGAGCACTTACGAGAAGTGTTGCTGTTATTAAGAAAATGTCACCAGTGCTAATCTAATACGGACTCCGTTATACGTACCTTAATGCTTTTCCTGCGGTGGTCGGGCACTTTCAGATCTATAACTGTAATCTAATATGGAAATGAAGACACAATCAAATATCTGATATGCTCAAACATCATTCACAAACAATTGCAGGATAAAAAATACTATTAATATGACAAACTAAAACTATTGGTCTCCCACTTCAATTAATAAATATTAAATATGCTACTAACTCACAGATTCTGTTGGCTGTCACAAGCAGACGATCGAAATGTAAGGCGAAATTTTCAATGTATCGATATCAAACACCCTAAAGACATTGCCCTCATGCAGATGATGGCTCGCCTTGTGGTTCCATGCATTTAATACCATGTTTCCAGTTAGCCTTCGGGAATTTTTCCCGAAGAAGCGGCTTTTGCCTCTATTCACTACTAGATCACTGAAAAAAGACACTGTTAAAGCTACTCGCTTTTCCATTTAGAAACAGCAGCGTTTGGAAATAATAATCCCGAAGACGATTTTCAGGGTTGCGAAATAGCATAGACATAACAATTCCCGAGTGTCCCATGTCGTAGTGGATCTGATGCATTATTTTGGGCGGGCGGTCAACCAGTCCCCGTTTAGCTTCAGTAGAAAACCTTGCTTGTGCTCCTGTTGACATTCCCTGTACCTCAAACATTCAGACAACAATCTACGGTTTAGGAAGGTCACCGACAGCACTTTTCGGCTTGTTTAAATGCTCGACATTCCTAGTGATAAAGACATATCTAAGAGGTCCGTTGCAGGAAGTGATTACGAAGATGCTTATCTTTGCTCTGGACACAAGGCCCCACTAGTTCCGAGGTCTGTGATGTTCTTATAACGACACATCATGGTTTTTAGTGAAATTAAACTCATCCTAGCCAGAACCAGAATTCTACATGTTTTCATCCGACTCACTCAAATAAAAGCCAGGTTTAGACCCGAGCTCAGACCTGGTCATTTTGCCCCATGAGTGACTGTCCGGCACCAGAGTTTACCAAGGAAAAAGATAATAACTAAGAGATGTCTTCAACCAGAATGGAATGATTTATTGGTTCATTTTTTTTTATGCATTCCTGAGTATACAGAAGCTGCTCTTTTTCCAAATTCCAGGCAGTAAGAAAGATTTTAATGTCGTTAATTTTATCCTTTACGATAAGTTGTACTATAAAAAAAAGTAATAAACAAGGAATTTACGCAGTAATGCTGGACATTTCTTCATATGTATAGTATTCACAATGAATAAATTAAAAACTGAAAAGTAACTGTTAAAATCTGGTTACATTAAATCTTCCAAGTCATCGCTACATTGAAGTAGGAAACAGTGTTAATATTTTCTCTTAAATCTGTCGTTTAATAATTTGATGCTAAATAATCTGCTAAACATTTTATAGCACATAATGTACTCTGCTGACCAAACAAATCACACCTAAAAGTCAAAACAGCCTGTGCTTCATTAAAAGGCATTCTTCAATTTTTCACTACATGACACTGAAAATGAATATAGACTCAGTTTAAAGAACTGTACTCAGTAGCATTGATCAGTATATCTAGAGCACCCTAAAAAAAATTCTACTTCAAGAGATTCACCAAAATGAAGGAAAACTGTAAAACCCCATGGAAGACTAGCTCTCTCTCTCTCTCTCTCTCTCTCTCTCTCTCTCTCTCTCTCTCTCTCTCTCTCTCTCTCTCTCTCTCTCTCCTTTTCTCTCTCTCTCTCTCTCTCTCTCTCTCTCTCTCTCTCTCTCTCTCTCTCTCTCTCTCTCTCTCTCTCTCTCTCTCTCTCTCTCTCTCTCTCTCTCTCTCTCTGAATATGTGATAAAAAATACAATGCGTCAAATAAGATTATGATAATCACGTAGAAGTGCTCACTCCGCAGGGGTCATACAGTACCTGGGGAATGGCAGGAAACTAAGTTTAGCTGCTGCAAGGCTTTTCCTTTGAAGGAAATTGAAACGCATTTTTTCTTACCTACAGATACTGTTGATTCATTCAGCAGCTTCAGCTTCTCTGGTGAGACTAGCCAGCTACCTGTGACCGGTTTCGAGGGTTCTACTTATGCTGCCTTGTTGACTGTCTGTTCTGATAGGTTTTTGTTACCAGCTGCCAGATGGTTTAAATAACTCTCACAACCCAGCTGATCAGCCCCAAACCAATATTGTTAACTATCTTACTGAAGGTACACTAATGTCTTATTTTTTGATAATCAAATTCATTAAAATATAAATAATAACTTGACCTGAAATTAAAGTAGAAGATCAAGCTAAAATACTAAGCATTATATGTAATAAATATGTACAATGTAGAGGTACGTTATCTAGCTATACACTTCTACAAATAATTTAAGTGAATTGATTTGTAAATAATGACATGAAGTTGCAGTGGATGTCCTTGTCTCTGAGTTGATAAAGCCAATGTGTGGGCGAAATGTTTTGGTAAATAAAAATATCCACTGCATCTAAGTGTCATTTCCTCTACATTATTTAAGTTCTATAAGCCTTACAAGATCTTTCCCACAGAGCCATGGCGTTCCCAACTTCCAAAATAAAAGATTCTCAGACATAAACAATTTTAGGTTTATATCTAACCTGCCAATATTATCAAAAATATTTGAAAAGGCAATCCACAAACGATTGTAATCCTCAATAACAAGTATATCACACTAAGTTCCTACTTATATAACTTCAGACTGAAAATGAACACAACTTATGTTGTTCCAAAAAATGCCAGTCTTGATCTATAAATCAATCGTTAAGAACGATTTTTTTTTTATTGAACTAGTTTTAACAAGTAAAACTCCCTAGAGAATATTGACTAACTCTTCCTCCTCGTTAAACATAAGATCACTATGGAATCAGAGGTAAGTCAGACTACTTTATCCAGTCTTACCTCAGTATAAGGAACCGGTAATTAAACAGAGATACCATAAATATCTCAGTTTAAAAAAAACAAAAAAACATAGGTGTCCATCAAGGCAGGAGTCTTGACCATCTCACATTCACCTGTATAACCGAAACCTGTAAAACCCTTACCAACACCAGTAATCTATATATTCGGCTTCTCTTTTTCATAGAGGGAGTCTTAATGTTAGTGAAGGCCTTTTAATCCGAGAAATCGAAACGCCTTTCTTTCCTAAGATCAGACTAGATTAACGCCCATTACGCAGGTGCTAAATGACCCCTAAGGGTTAAGCGTTTTCCTCAAAAGGCCCTTGTTGGGGATGAGCTAAAAAAAATCACAGTTGGATGGCAACCAATAATCTCTCAATTATTATATTTAAAAACAAATCAGCTAACGTGTTTGTTGTTAGTATATCAGATATGTATATATATAGAAAGAAATAGGGTATATTCTTAAGCATAGTTAATATTCTGAGATTCAAGACATACATAACACTTAAAATACATCAAAAAAAAAGAAAACTACTACTACTAAGCATACTCTCAAAGATTCTCTACCAAGGGCCTAAACCCTGCAGAACTTATCATGGACTACACACTTGTCTGCACTTATGTTGCACACCCATCTATTCACATACATATTCACTTATGTATATATGTATTACACACTTTATCTATCCAAATACAGCACATTTATCTGTGCAGACAGTTTATATACTTCACACTTATGTTTTCCTATTCTACACATAAACTTATTCATATGATAAACACTTATATATCCATATGATACACACTTATCTATACATATACTACATAATTAACAATTCATATGCTTCCCACTAATAATTTATATTACACAGTATTCAAGTATTTATCTGTCCATGCGCTATACACTTATATATGAATTTATTAAAAATTTATCTACTCATTTAGTGCACACTCATTTAACCATATACTACACACCCTTATACAACATATACTACACACCCTTATACAACATATACTACACACCCTTATACAACATATACTACACACTTTTCTGTTCGTTTAATACGCACTTAACTCTTCATACACTTCACACTTATCTATCACTATGACATATGGTATCTGAGCATGAGAATTAACCACAAAGACTATCCTAAACGAATAGTTAAGCAAGGAAAATCACCCAGCAGCATAGTATTAATCTCCAGCTACAGACAAACACACTTTTTCTCTTCAAATCCCTGAATTTACTAAACCTTCACACACACACTTGTTCAAACCACGGTACGGGTGGGGTTAGAATTGAGTTATTATGAATTCTTGAGACACTCTTGTTCATTCTACTTCTTCACAACCATGACCTGTAATTATAACTTATACTTAAAACTTCCTTGAGAAACGATGCATAACTCTTGAGACCAACACAAGGATTAAATTCCTCTGATGCTCATCATTTACTGTTGATTCTCTACTGGAACTCAATAATTAGTGGTAACCAAATATTATAAAGGCTCCCAAGGGGTACCAAATACTGTGCAGTATTAACAAGTTTGAAATGCATCTATGAAACAACTATTTTAGCTCCATAAAAATTTGTCCACCTGTTTATTCTCGTGTAATTATACGTAACTGCAAGCATAACCACAGCCAGGCAATATGATAAACAATATATTGATAGGTAATATTTAAATCTTTGCAAAACAGCATATCAATCCCTTCCATAACATTTCTGAAGACAGACCCACATTCCTTGAGATGCCGTCGAACCAAGTAAAGCAGTAAAGATACTGCTGCAGCATCTTATGCCATCTAAAGAATATTTCCAGACTGTCAACGAATCTTTAAAACAGTTGTTTAGGTCGTCTCGAGAGTATATTTACTTCCATTACTTGTCATACTTCTCGAAGATAACGAACGCATTTGTTTTCCGTACTTTAGAACGTGGAGACAGCTTCCTTGCAATTCCGAACTGGCTTCACCGCTGAAGAAGCAAATTCTTGCTGACGGTGCGGCGGTAACCGCACGGAAGATCGTACCTTCTTTCCTTCGATGCGCTAAATTACCCCACTCGGACTGATCGCTTCCCGTGAAGAACGGTAGAAATTATGCCCTTTTAACAAGCGGCTAACACTCACGCATAGTCTTCATGCAAGTTTGCATTCTAAGCACGTAAATAAGATGTTGCAGACATGCAAGTAACAACTAAACGCAAAAATCAACATCGATATTGCATCTACGACGAAATAAATCGATTAAATCTTGGAAAATAAGACACAGGAAGAGCAAGCGTACTCACACCTTCCAGCTAGCTATTACATCGACTAGCTTATAAAGAGAGGGGAGAAACAAGAAGGGAAGACGAGAATATTGAGAATAAGAGTCAGGGGGAAAACGCTAAGCCCGTAAGGGTCTTACAGCGCCTGGCAACGATATACAATCTGGTTTGATCCGAGGAAAAAGAAAGGTAGTTACAGTCCCTTGAGTCTTTCACCAGCATCAAGAATATCCCCTAGAAGAGAGGAGACAGAGAAAAGGGGGAAAAAGAGAGAGACGAAGGAAGAGAAGAGACAAAAGTGAAAAGAGGACAAAAGAGCGAGGAGAACAGAGAAAAGGAAAAAAGAAGAGAGAAGAGGTGGAAGAACAGAATAGAAGGAGGATAAGAGAGGATAAGAGAGACAAGAGGCACTAACCTCGATGTTACACACGAACACAATCTCTATCACAGAACAAGGGCACTACTGAACACTGCTGGGCCTATTGCCGCTTAAAAAATTGAGTGTTCTCGATATGGTGAAACATGACATGCGTTAGCCAGGCCTCGTCATCCATGAATCATACACTCACACACGCACACTCGCACGCATTGCAAAATCGCAACAAATCCAATCTATTTTTCAAAAGTCAAACCACAATATATAGAGCGGCAGGGGTCCCTCTTGGGGGGGGACGTTTGTGGGAGGGAGTCGTTGGGGAGGTGGTGTTGGTGATGGGGTAATGATGGGGTGGTAATAGTGATGGTAATAGTGATGGTAATAGTGATGATGTTGTAATGAGGATGATCACGGCGGTGGTGATGAGGTTGGTAATGATGATTGTAGTAGTGGTGGTGGTGATGGTGGGGGGGGTATGGGTGGTAATGGTGATAGTAAGAGTGGTGAAGGGGCAGGTCGTGATGATGATGGTGGTGGTGATTGGAATGGAGGTGATGGTTGTGGCATCAAATGCCGTCATTAGTGGTCATTTACCAACCGTTAAGGGCCATTTACAAACCGTTATCAATCACAGTCACCAGACAGCCAACCTCTACTTAAAACTGTTGACTATTCGCAGCCATCAGTGATGATAAGAGACCAGAAAACGCTATCATCTGTATCCAAAGAGATTCGTAAGCCATCAATGGCAACAATGGAGCGTGAAAATCATGACAGGTCATGAATGACAATTTTAGTGTTAAAAGAAGATTAAAAAAAAAACAATCCATCAACGATCTGAAGTGACATTTACAGGCAACGAGGAACCTAAAAAATATACAGGAGTCTTCTGTTAAAAAATTCTCATTGTAAACAGTGAATCTGACGCGTGGGTAGAAGCACTCAACATCAGTGAAGATCGCCTGAAATCCTTATCTAAGTCGAGAAGAGCTAATGTAAGATATAAATAACGTTAAGTCCGCCAGAAATAGCGTTACCTAAAAACAGAAGGCTAAACATAAACAACGTTCAATAACAACGAAAAACAGGGATCAACACGTTTCATTGCACTGATGGTATATAATATCGACAACTAATGAATAAGACACATATGCAACACCTACGTATCTTTACTGATACCTAGGTTTTACAAATTAGTCTTATTCGTCAGGGATAAAAACTGCAAACAAGGGTAAGCAACACTTATCAACAACTGTAAACAGTGTCATCAATCAGCTATAAGTCATTAGCGATGATGAGATGATATAATAATAATGAAACATAACTAACAACCACTTGCAGCAATCAAACATATGATGTACCCAACCTAGGACTAACTGTTGCTAAGAGACACCAGATTTTCCTAGCTGAAGACAGTTACGAGTCGAGGTCCCGAACTAACGTCGGGGAATTCGCAGCTGAAGTCAGATATTTCCAGCTGAGATCAGAGGTTTACCGATGATGGTGAACACTCGTAGGATATTTGTAGATTTAGCTAGTGGATTTAAGGAGTCACTTGGCATGAGGAGAAGTTGCAAAAAGTCTTTAAATGAAAGACGTAGCCATTATAAGCTGGTAACAGACGTCGCCAGAATGAATCAGTTGTCTCTAGTAGAAATCTGATATCATTTGAAGTCATGCAAGTCTCATGTAGAAAAAGGAGGGCCCTATTAGATATTTTAATTCTCCCTTAGATATTGGAAACCGTTTGTTTGTTTTAAAGGTTATTAGGAGACACAAAAGATCCTTAGTAAGCATCATAAATCGCTAATTGACATCAGAGGTCCTAAAAATAAAATACCGATAAACTGGAACAAAGACACATTAAGAAAACTGGTAACTTTGTATAATACCATGTCTCACCTGGAGACTAAGGTTTGGTCTCCAAGCAAGACCAAGTACCATGTCTCACCTGGAGACTAAGGTTTGGTCTCCAAGCAAGACCAAGTCTTCGATAAGGTTTCCATACTGTATAAAGTGTTTACTCCAAATATAAAAAGTCTATGGGAACATTGCAGGTTGTTATTAGGCATCAAAGATTATCATGTGACAAACACGGTCATGAATAAACAGCCGAAAAAAATAGACATCAGTAGTCACTAAAAGGCATCAAAATTTACAGTTATATGTCAGAGGTCACCACCACACATCAAAATTCACAGGAATTTTGAAGTATAAAAAGACTTCAGTCGAAGTTAATTCTTTAAAGTCTTAAAAGAATTTATAATTGGATGAAAAGAATTCACTACTCGAAAGTGACTTGTGTTTTCATCTACATTTTGTAAGATACTTAAATTAAGAATGAATTTAGATTATATTCATGGTAAACGTATTCTCCTTCTGCTGGTTACATAGAGTATTTGGAGATATTAGATGTTTTTATTCATTACAGCAATTTTGATACAGAAAAATTGGTAGTGAATCTGTTTGCAGTTTCTATGGCGCTCAGATCATAAGGTTAACCTGTCACTGTTGTATCTTTCAATACTTAAGATCACTTGAAAAACTGTGAGCTGCAAACTGTGTACTTAACATTTGTTGCGTTTTATGGAAGAATCTTGCAGGGCGCTGCTGAAGCTTGGGACTCCGAAGGAAAGAATTCACACTGCTCAAGGGAGGACTGTATGTTCACTGCAGGTACCGTCAGCTTCGGATTACGTTGTATCTGAAACTGAGCGTCAACCATTGCGATTTTTTAACGTTGGTTTACAATAGCAATTGGAGCCTCCAGACCTTTTCAAAATTATTAATAAGGTGTTGGTATCACTAATATTGTTTGTGATGGATTAGTTTTCAGCTGAGTTAACATTATTTTTTTTCTTAAGAACCTAACAACGGTGTTTTCTAAGAGCCATTAAATATTTTCTAAGCGCCAGCGAGAATCTTGTGGAACACATAGCTTCTCAGAGAGACAGGAATTGCCGGGTTTTTTATGTCTACAAGCAGCTATGTCTCTCTGAACGAAGAACATGTTATAATACACTCCTGTAGATAGTTTGCTCAAGAAAATGGATACTTTGTAAGCAGTCTAGCTCACTGCTTCCGAACCTGTTTGATTCGGTGTATAAATGATTATAAAATGATGCAATATCCACATTGCAGTAACTGCAGTTTCTTCTAGTCTTGCCAGACACACCATAACCATTTTCTGCAAGGGAAAACCTCGGCCCTGCTACAAGCAGTTATGATGCGGCAATCTTCAGTACACTGAGGAAACACTGGCTCTGCTAAAGACATCGAGAAGACGATAATCTTCAGCAGACACCTGAGGTATCGGCTCTTCCACATTCGGTGATGGAGTTACAATATTTGTCACATGGCAAAGATCTCGGCCCTACTACAGGCAGTGAGGATGTGAGTCTTCAGCACACACCAGAGCTAACGGCTGTTCTACAGGAAGTGATGATACAATATTCTCCAGCACATGGCAGAGACCTAGGATTCGTTAAAGGAAGTAATTTTTTTTAAAGCCACGGCATAGGGCATGACTCTACCTTCATGATGTAGCTCAGCTTCTCACAAGAAATTTCCGAGCCAGACCATGGCGTCCAGACCGTTTTAATATGCCTTCCGATAAAATAAAGCGATACAGTTGTCTGATACAATTTAACAATACAATAAAACGAGACCACATACTGAAGATGCAAACTGGTTCTTCAGACTGATGTTCCATAGTAATATTACAGCTCCTACTAAATACCGATACTACAGGCTAATGCCACATAATACCACAGACCAGTATTGCAGACCGATGCCACAAAACAATACTAAAGACCAACAGTTCCAGAGTCTTTAAAATCTAATTTATTCACTTATGAGTTATTCCTTTCTGATATTGAGTAATTGTGTCTTTTTTAATGCAAAAGTCT
>WNWK01000747.1:335000-355000 GCA_009830355.1 Cherax destructor | reverse complement strand
AATTAAATACTTTAGCTCATTGTATAAATTTTACTGTTGAATTCGAAGTAAATAACTCATTGCCCTTCCTAGATGTTTTTATTATTAAGGGTAACATTGATTTTAAATTTAAAATTTACAGAAAACCTACAAATAATTGTTCCTATGTACATTATTATTCTTCACATCAAGATAGAGTTAAAGTGTCGGTTTTCTCTTCAATGTTTTTGAGAGCTTTACGTATTTGTAGTCCAGAGTTCATAGATGAAGAAATCTCTAAAATTTATGAAATAGCTAATGATTTAAAATACCCAAGAAACGTAATTGAAAAATCTTTTAAAATAGCTAGAAATAATTTTTACAATCCAAAAAGGGACAACCAACCCTATTCAACCAAAAATATGTTGGTTCTCCCTTACCATGAAAACTTGGTTGATATACCTTCCTTTCTTAAGAATTTTAATATCAAAGTAGTATTTAAAAATCTTGATACAGTAAAAAGACTTTTGATAAAAAATTCCCCCCAAAAAGCTGACGGATGTGTCTATAAGAATCCCTGTAAAATATGCGATAAAGTTTATTACGGTCAAACCGATAAAAGTCTTGAACTAAGATTAAAACAACATAAATATAGCATTAGAACTGGACAAGATTCTAATGCTCTATTTATTCATGTGAGAGATTTTAACCATCCAATTGATTTTCAAAATGCTGAGAAAGTTGTATCAAGCAAGTCCATGGTTGAGAGGAATATAATAGAATCATGTTTCATAAAAAGTAGTTTTGAAAATAATATGAATATTTCTTTTGGTTTATATAAATTGGATTCATTTATAATTAATAAAATTTGGGAAGAATTTAATAATAAATTGGACTAATCGTAATTCTTGGGAAGAGTTTCAGGTCCTTTCTTATGTTCCTCTTCACAGAGTCGGGCGTTGTTACGCTACTGTGAGGTGTAGTCTTTGTTAGTATGATGTGACTGTGAGGTGTAGTCTTGCCCCTTTATAAGCCTGCTTGTCATGCTTCCTGTTATAGTTCCTTGATAATGTGAGTAGTCACGAAAGCGCTTGGAATTCCTCTATTTGTTCATAGTGGTTGTCTTGCATATATATATATATATATATATATATATATATATATATATATATATATATATATATATATATATATATATATATATATATAAAAGAGAGAGAGAGAGATGTTTGTGTGGGTTTGTGTGTGTGTGTGTGTGTGTATGTGTGTGTGTGTGTGTGTGTGTATGTGTGTGTGTGTGTGTGTGTGTGTTTGTGTGTGTGTGTGTGTGTGTGTATGTATGTGTGGAACATTCATGTATTCTCCTAATCGTTCATTTGTTCTTCGGTTGATCGTGTCTTCACCTTCAAAGAAATCCCTGGGTCACACTTCAGGTCTCAACTTCTAGTTGCTAGCAAAGAGCGGTGTGTCACTCAGGGCACCACTGTCCTCACGCAGTCGTAATCCATCATTCCAAGCGTCTCCAACTGAGTCGGAAGCATCACGACCTTCCGTTTTTAACACAGATAACTTGCGTAAGGAAATTTTGCAATATAACGCGAACATTAGCCTGGCACCAGTACTCACACTCCTGTACGCTTGTTCTCGTAGCGAGCGATTTATCGGGGAATATACGCCGCAGGAGTTAAGATTTCAGATTCTTACGGATTCGCAACAAATCTCGAGAAATATTGGAAGAAGCGCTTGAGCACTGAGATCCACGAATTTCATTCAGAGGATTTAAGATATTTTTGCTGCCTAATTAGATAAGGTCGCATCTATTCACGTTACTATCACTACATACTTATAGTCTCACCCTTCACAGTGAAGGTCTTACCTCACAATCTTTCTCTTTCTTCGCACTGACAACTCACCAAGGCGAAGAAAACTCACACATTGCAAAAAAAGCCTTTTATAGGGACAACGTTTGTCTTTGTGTACACCATTATCATTTCATCTTGACTTGTCCCATTAAAAGCTTGTTCTACAGCGTGCTTATTTTTCTTTACGACGCACGACTTATCTTACCTATGTTCTCTAAACAAATTCAAAGCGCATTAAACATCTAACCTGTTGAACACAGTACCAACCACTTTATCATATCACCTCCATGAAGAATGGAACTCACACTACTGCAGTTCAGTTCAGAAAGGAAACTTCAGACGACGTTTCGGCCCGTCCTGGAGCACTAGCAACAAGAAAGTGACTCACAGCACACAGGAATCCTCACGCTCAACACACAAGAAACGTCTGAAACGTCATCGTAACATCCCTTTCCACTCAACACACTAAATCCTTCTCAGTAAAACACGAAAACCCACTTAAACACAGACATGGTCTTGAAACATACACTTTTCCTTCAAAATCTTCGATACAAGACTTTCCTAGTTTACACTTCCAATACTGACTTAAATACAGCTGTACACTAGTATTATTATTATACTGAGGAAGACGGGCTAATTCCGAAAGGGTCATGCAGCGCCTGGGAAATGGGATGCAATCTGGTTCGATTCATGGACGGGAGAGACAAATCCAACTCCCTGAATGAAGAGCCCCCCCTCACCAGCACCAAGGAACGTCCCTTGAGTGGGTTAGTAGCCTTGAATTAAAAGGTATTTTACAGCTGTATCGTTACCTTGACAGGTAAATCTGCTACAAGAGAATATGCATGAATAGAATTATGCGAAAATAGATGTGATAATATTATAAACATATGAGTATATCATTCAGTATATAAGACTAATAATAATTATGTGATAATTTAAGTTATTAGGTTAGACTATATTTACAGGTATTTGTTTGATAATATAAGTCAACATGAAAGACTAAATGTAAATATTTAAGAATATAAGTCGATGTAAATGACTAAAGGTAACTTTATTATAATAAATGTCCTTACATTAGACTAAATGTAATTATTTGAGAAGATAAGTCAATTTATGAGGCCGAAAATAATTGAAAGAAAATATAAGTCATTACATAAAACAACAGGTAATAATTTGAGAAAATGAAGGTAATTATATAAAATATAAATTAATATGATAAGATTACAGTACAAGTGAATATGATAATATGAAGAAAAACTAAGTTTTTCTGTATCATTGAATTTTTAATTTGTTTATGCTTTTAAGGAATCTTTATTTTGTAAGTCTGGTACTAAGAAGTAAATTTTCTTAAAGATATGTGATAGGTGAGTTTGACGTGAGCTGAAGACTTCTGTTAAAAAAGAAAGTGAATTATATACACTTTTTCTGAGCGATCCTTTAGCTCACTACGTGAATATGTTTAAAAGAGCTTATGCGAGCTTTCAATTCTACACTTTTCAAGAGAAGTACTTTCATCCAAGACATTGGGGAGATATACATCTTTTTCTTGAATCAAACCTGATTACCTCCAGGTGATCTCTAACTTTTACAGGTTGCACGATTCCCGTTAAAAAGTAGTAATTATACTCATAATCATTTGAATTCTACGATAAGTAAACTTTTAATTTAAAAAAATGAAAACAAAACTCTTTCAGCCACGAATATTTCAATATATGTAATTAATGAGGGACTTATCTGGATACGGGTACCAGGAAGAGCCTGTGAGCGTCTTGTTATACACGTGAATGACTCGGTATTGGTAAGTAAAGGTACTTACCTGAGTGAGTGGAAGAGGGATAGATACATGACCCGTCACCTGAGTGCCTGCAGCTGGATTATCAGCGTTTGAGCAGACTCTCTGAATCTGACCCTGAGAGCCAAGTTTATCTGCCAGTCATGTGTGTGTTGATAATAATTAAAGCACTGTACATTAGCCGTGAATATGTATAAATAATATAGTTTTGTGATATATTTCTATTTTTGGAATGAAATTTAAAACTTATTCTCCATCTCCTTTAAGTGAGCAATTTTATTGCTTTACTTAATATTTTATCGATTTGTTCATTAATTCATTTGCCTATTATTTTTCGCAAATTCATTTGCAGCAACTCACTCATCTTGTATATAACTGAAAATTTCTTGTAATTGAAATTTTACGCTACTGATAATCTGGTATTTACACACACACACATATTTATTTGAGTGTGTGTGTGTGTGTGTGTGTGTGTGTGTGTGTGGTGTGTGCGTGTGTGCGTGCGTGCGGGTGTGTGTGTGTGTGTGTGTGTGTGTGTGTGTGTGTGTGTGTGTGTGTGTGTGTGTGTGTGTGTGTGTGTGTGTGTGTGTGTGTGTGTGTGTGTGTGTGTGTGTGTGTGTGTGTGTGTGTGTGTGTGTGTGTGTGTGTGTGAACAATAATATTAAATGAGAAAAAAATATTTTTCATTCATGAAGCTCCTTTAAGATGTTTAGAAGATCCTGATATTCTCCTTTTCTAGGTTGTGGATTCTTCTTAAAGAAGTTCTCTGAATAGTGTTATTCTTTACCTAAACGTAATCCGTTAACAAAATTCTTGAAGTTGGCCCAGCATAATATCAGTAGGATCATTAATATATAAATAATTTAATGACTGTTGTTGCTTCTGGAATCTTATTCTCACCTTAAAAACCCTGAGAATATATCTGTCTCATCAGTATTTTGTCTCATCTGATATTGATGCTGATTCACAAAAGTCTGTTTGGCTTAGTTGCTCTGAGGTTAAGTTAATTTAGATAGATTAAGCCCCTCTGTTTCACCTAAAATACTTCTCGAAATAAGGGAATTTCCTTAATAAATTGCTCTAGAAAACTGGCATTTTAATGGGGTTTTCTTAGTTAAGAAACTCCCCCATGAAAGTTTTGTTGCTATGTTTGACAAGATTCTTGTTAGATGAATTTCTGTAACTGTCTTGTGGCACTAGACAACTTGGTCTATTATACCAAATTCACCGTAGAATGTAAATATCATCCATTATCATTTTTAAACAATATCATTCATCGAAATAATAAAAAATTGAAATTAAATATATAAATAAAAGCCTATCAGTTTATTCTGTGGAGTATATAAAATACAGCCGTTTACCACAGCCGTTTACCACCCACTATGTACAGTGAGAGTTTATCTTAAAAATATATTGATAGGTTTTGGTCATAACCTACCAATGTATGATTTTAAGCTCGGTTTGATTTCCTTTTTGACATGGTAAAAAAAAGTCAATCATCTCCATATTTTTTTTGGAAATATGTCGTACTGATTGTCTTCAATTTAATGATAAAGTCTAAAAATATTTATAATTTTAGGAATACGCTAAAAACAATGGGATATTCATGTTCCTTCAAAAGGAAGAGAAATATTGAAAAAGAACAAAATACGCAATACCGTGACTGGAACAATACATAAATACCCCGCACGAAAGAGAGAGGAGCTTTCGACGATGCATCACTCCTTCGGCAGCCACTGGCGGGTCACCATATGGAGAAGACCCGGGCCAGGACCAGTCCTGCCAAACCTACATGAACATGACAATCTCTTTTCTTTTAGTGTGACTTTGTAAACGGTCCAAGTCGGACCGAAACGTCATCGTAAGCTCCTCTCTCCTGTGTTCGGGTTATTTGTGGAAAGAAATATATTCTTGTGTCAGATATTGGTAACCTCTTTCTTCAAATTTATTAGCATTGCTTGAGAATTTTGAGTTCGTTGACGTTCCACGTCAAGTTACGTAACATTAACGTTGCTTTTAGTAATTAAAACACTATTACAAACCCTCCTTTAAATACTTCTAAAAGATATCTTGAATGTATACACAAGTTTCTCTGCAAAATGTTTGAACAGGTTTTATATATGGATCAACAGGCAAGATCCTCACCGCTTGCATCAAGCAACATATACACGGTATTTGGATAGGTCATCCCTATAATGCTATGTTTGCTCATATAAAAGGTAATACATTATATTATTTTTGAATATGACTGTAGTGAATAAAAACAATAAATAAAGTTAAATGCAATTTATGTTATCCAATTTACCTTATATTTGCAAAATTTCGTAAAGTATCTGTTATTTTTAGAGCAACCGAAGAATTCGGCGAACAACCGAAAACACATGGTTCGATTCTGGGGCAAGACGAGACGCTAAGGGTAAATCATTTTACACCTCTTCACTTAGTAAGAACCAGGAACCAGGTTGCTAGTAGGCTGGAGTCTGGCAGATCATAGGAAAAAAGTTTAAAATCAATAGCGAATAATACTAAAAATGATAATAAAAAACTACTACTACTACAAATAATAATAATAGTTTTGCTAAGCAAACACGACGTAAGTTCCTAGCTAAGCAGGATCTCCGTGGCCTGGCAGGCTGGTGGTGGTAATGAGGTGTGTGTGCGGGGACAGTCTCCATGCATTCACAACGACCATGTCTTGTTCTCCGTAGTAGACATGGAAAATATCTTGGTGGTGGACGAAAGATGTCGTTTTCTGGTGTATAAATCATGTGATTTCGCAGTGCTATTCCTAGCGACCAGATGGTTGTGGTAAGGGAGGACGGGGGGTTGTTTTGGTGGGTGGTAGGTATTGGTGGTAAGAGGTTGTGGCAATGATGGTAGTGTGGGTGATGGTTGATGTTAATGTTGTAGTGGTGGTGGTAATGTTGGTGGTGATGATGTTGGTTTTGGTAATGTTGGTGGTAATGATGCTGGTTGTGGTAATGTTGGTGGTGTTGGTGGTTATGTTGGTGGTAGTAATGTTGGTGGTGGAGGTAATGTTGTTGTTGGTGGTGGTGGTGGTAATGTTGGTGGTGGTGCTTATATTGGTGGTGATGGTGGTAATGTTGTTGATTTTGGTGGTGGTGTGGGAGTTGGTTGTTGTTGTTGTGGTGGGGTAATGTTTGTGTTGGTGGTGTGGTTGTTGGTTGATGTTGATGTTGCAGTGGTGGTGGTGGTGGTGGTAATGTTGGTGGTGATGATGTTGGTTGTGGTGGTGGTAGTGATGTTGGTGGCGGTAATGTTGTGGTCGTGGTAATGTTGGTGGTGTGGGTGTTGGTTGATATTGATGTTGTAGTGGTGGTGGTGGTGGTAATGTTGGTGGTGTTGGTGGAGTTGGTGGTTATGTTGTTGGTGGTGGTGGTGATGATGGTGGTGGTGGTAACGTTGGTGGTGGTTACGTTGGTATTGGTGGTGATAATGTTGTTGTAGTGGTGGTGGTGGAAATGTTTGTGGTGGAAATGTTGGTGGTGGTGGTAATTATGTTGGTGGTGGTGGTGGTAATGTTGGTGGTTACGTTGGTAGTGGTGGTGATAATGTTGTTATAGTGGTGGTAATGTTGATGTTGGTGGTGGAGGTGGTAATGTTGTTGTTGTTGCTATTGTTGTAGTTATTGAGTTGTTGTTGTTGGTGGCAGTGGTGATGACACTCACAGCTTGCACTGCAGCACTTGGTAATGACCTTCATCACTTATGATAGCGAGGGTTTGCAACAGGTGGTAATGACGACCATGATGGTTTCAGTGATGATGATGACTGCAGTGGTAATGCTGATGACTACAGTGGTAATGCTTATAACTGTGACACACAACTGTTGTAGACATAACTCTGATTATTATAATTAGTTATTATTGTTGTTGTTGTTATTATTATTATTATTATTATTATTATTATTATTATTATTATTATTATTATTATTATTATATTATTATTATTATTATTATTATTATTATTATTATTATTATTATTATTATTATTATTATTAATTATATCAGGAGCCAATCATTGACTAATTAGTGCACTATCTGGGTCCAATCAGCAACCAATCAATGGCAAATTCGCTTACAATCTGTAGCCAATCTTAAATTAGTCAGTGCCCAGTTACTGAACAATCAGCGACCAATCGCTGACCAATCAGTAGACAACCCATTACCAATCAGTAATTAATCGATGACCAGTTAATCTACAATCATTGACCAATCAGTAACTAATATGTAAGCAGTCAGTAAGTCACCAATAGGCAACTAATCAGTCAATAACCAATAGCAACCATTCATAAATGAATGACCAATTAATCTACATGCAGCAACCAATCCTTGACTAATCAGTGACCAATCATTGACCCATCAAAGATCAATCAGTAAGGGCAACAGCTGCTTCTGTTTGCAAGTAATTTTTTTCTTAAAGCGACTCTATTGAACTTGTTTTTTCTCATGATGTATTCCTGTGTGCAAGTATACATGCATGCATTTTTATATCTGGGTATGTATTTATGCGCAGATGTCAGTACATTTGTTTCTATGTAAGAATATATATATATGCATGTATATAAGTATATTTGTGTAAGTACATATGAATGAATCTAACTGTATTTTTTATGTTTGTATAATGATACATGCATATAAGTAAGTTTATTTGTTATATGTACATATGAGTTTATTATTATATGCATGCATATATACATTTATATAAGTGTATTTGTTTGTATATGTCCAGGTCTATTTTATATGTATATGTATACTAATTTAGTACATGTATTTTTTATTATGCATATATGTATTTATCTCTATATACAGGTGTATTAATTCATGAATACTCATCTGTGTGTTCATATGTATACTGATTATGGTTGTCATGGTTTTTACTCTAATATTTAAAAAATTCTTATGTCTATGCATATCATCAGGGATGGAATCCCTTAATGTTCGTGTTGATATCACTATCATTGATAGTTGCAGAAGTGCTATTATCGTCTTGTAGTGCTGATACTGCTCATGAGAGCAGATATCGCTCCCTTGGTGCTGAAAATGATACTCTGTGGTGTTGATATAGGTCCTGTTGATGCTGGTATTGTTCCAATGGGACATATATTTCTCCAGAAGTACTGATATAGCTTCGGTGGTGCTAGCTTGGTTTCAATCGTGTTAATATAGCTCCAACTGTGTTGATAACGCCACAGTAATGCTAATATAACTCCCAGAAAAAATAATTTTGCTACATGCATAATTTTATGGAAAAATCGAAATTTCTCCTAAGTCATGGCGACAATTCCCTTGAAATTCCACAAGAAAATGTTTCAACTACGTTTCTCTCCGTCTTTAGCAAAGTTTTGATCAACTCAAAACGACTTAGTTGTAAGACTAGCGAAGCAAAGAATGACCGGACGAGCTATGCATTAACCTAAATTAATAGTTGGAATTATCATTTCTCAGTTTTGATAGTGTAAGTAGCAGCATACTAGCGCTTACTGTCCATCCCTGTGTATTAAGAAAAAGCAGCTTCCACAGGAGAAACGTCAAAATGAAGATCCACTTTGCACATTGTGTCTGTTTTTTCCACTAGCACTGTAGCTTTTATAACAGCATTAATGACGAATTTGAGGACTAATACGATATTTATTAGGCTACGTTTCGGTCACCAGAATCTTTGTCAAACTCCTGACGAAAGTCGACAAAGCTCTTAGTAAACGAAACGTAGCTGCGATATTTGTCAGTTTGCCCAGCAAATTGTTGGTGTTCTTACCAATAACAAAACATCGAAATTTGATGTAAAAAGATACTGATTTTTATGTCACACAAATGATAATCGATTCAATATTTCTGAATTCTAAAACAAAATATACTTTTAGTGATAAATAACCCAAACCTTGGAGAGGGAGCTTTGGACAACGTTTCGATCGTTATTGGACATTAGTCATTGTCTTCAAAATGGTCAAGGACGGACAGAAACGTCGTAAGAAGTTTCTTCTCATAAAAATGGGTTATTTCTGAAGTGAGTTATATTTTTGTTATACCGCCGCTGAGGATTTTGGAAGTTATCTCGGCCATTCCACAATGCAGGAATGGGGTCAACAGCGTTGGTCATAGGGCAGGTGAACATGTGAACTGTTTCTAGAATCTGGTCCTCGTTACCGTACACAAGAATTCAAAATCTGAATACGACCACTTGGATTAGTACTGTACGTGTGAGTTCTGACTCACGAAATCGTAATGACACGTTTGGAGTTTTATGACTCTCTGATCGCGGGTTCTATCCCCGCCCATGGTATGGTTTGTGTGAGTACTATCAAAGTCTGCTCAGTCCCTGAGGCTACAGTTCCCATGTAAACTAAAATCAGGAATAGTTATTCTCTAAGACAGGGATCAAGGTAAACTATCATCGTATATACATAAAGAAATATGCATATCTCGGTGTTATTACATTGAAAAATACATCACATCTCTATGCATACACACTAAGAGGTGATAAATGAGAAACTTGGGCAATATTTGGGTATTTCTGGAAGTGTCTCATTTATCAGTTTGTCGTTTTTTTTAAATCATTTATTCAAACACTGAGAGGTACACACATCTATGCGTTCATATACTGAGAGTTATACACACCTCAGTGTCAATGCACTGATACTACGTCTCAGTGTATATACACTGAGAAGTGAACAACTCAGAGATAAGATCATTTCTATGCATATTCAGTGAGAGATATAAACATTTCAGTATATACACTAATATATAGCTCTATCTCTACATACGTACATACTGCGAGAGACATCTTAGTGTTTAAGCTCTTGGAGATAAATTTATAGGTATGTACACAAACAGATACACACACAAATACACCCGAACACACACACACACTCAAACACACACACACACACACACATCTCTATGTATATACACTGAAAGAGACACAAATATCGGTGTATATACCCTTCACTTCAGTATTGTGTTGTTATCATAAAAATGCATTGCTACCAGCTAGTTATACTTCACTAAATGCAGTATAGATACATAATGTCATACTTATTCCCATGACAAAGAATTATTATTGTTATAATTGTTATTATTATTATTATTACAGTATTATTATTATTATTATTATTATTATTATTATTATTATTATTATTATTATTATTATTATTATTATTATTATTATTATTATTATTATTATTATTATTATTATTATTATTATTATTATTATTATTATTATTATTATTATTATTATTATTATTATGGGGAGAAGCTAACGATGGTGATAAACGTTCTTATGGTGAGGAATTATCATTGATAAAATTATCATTGTTAATAACTATTTTCATGATCAAAAACAGTAAAAGAAAATGACAAAAACAGCAGAAGATAATGACAAGAAGAGCTGATGATGACAACAAAAACACAGAAGATAATAACTGGAAAGACAAAAGATAGTGACAAAAACAGCAGAAGGCAATGACAAGAACAACTGATGATGACAACAAGAACACAGAAGATAATGACAAGAACAGCTGATGATGACAACAACAACACAGAAGATAATGACAAGAACAGCAAAAGATAACCACAAGAACAGCTGAAGATAACATTAACACATAGGATTATGTCAAGAATAGCGGAAAATAATGACAAGAACAGCAGAAGATAATGGTAAGGACAGCATAAGATAATGATAATAAGAGCAAAGGAGATAATTACAAAAATAGCAGATGATAATGACAAGAAAAACAGAAGATAATGACAAAAACATGTAAGACAATAACAATAACAGGAAATAACAACACGAACAGAAGATAATGAAAATAACAGCAGAATATAACAAGAACAGCAGAAGTTAACAACAAGAACAACAGAAAATGTCGACAAGAACAACAAAGAGATAACTACAAGGACAGTAGAAAATATAAACATTAACGACAAAGACAATGACAGGAAAAAACTAATAACAATAACAACAGAATAACTAGGACATATTGACACGGATAATGGAAGATAAAAATAAGGACAGAAGGAAAATAATTAAAAGGAAAAGATAAGATAACAAGGAGAAGGAGTGATAATTGCAAGGACTAGATAAAATAACAACAAAGAGCGAGAAAGATAACAAGACGGACAGTTGAAGATTGCAACATGGACAGAAGATATCAACAAGGACAGATGATATCAACAAGGACAGAGGATATCGACAAAGACAGAGGATATCAACAAGAACAGGATATCAACAAGGGCAGAGGAAGGTAGCAGCAAGCGGAGCAAAAGAAATCTTAAAAAAAACAGCAAAACATATCGATAAGAATAAAGAAAGATAGCGACAAGGACATGGAAACATTATAACGAGGGCAAAAGTAGATAACAAGGATAGGGAAGACAATAACAAAGAAAAGCGAAGATAACAACAAAGACAACAGAATATAACAAGAAGAATAGCAGATAATTAGGAACAAGAACAACAGAAGATATCAGCAAGAACAAGAACAACAGAATATATCAGCAAGAACAGTAGAGGATATCACCTAGAACAGCAGAAAATATCAGCAAGATCAACATCGGCTATCCTCAAGAATAGCGAAAAGTACCCCTGAGAAAAGTAGAAGATATATTAGCAAGAAAATATGTTCAGGTACATCAGATTACACAACGGAAGACGGTGTCAGAAGCGTCAGCAGGCACTAGTCTCAACACTGACCTCAGTGATATTTGGCCTAATTTTCGAAAATACACACCAGACAAATGAGAATCGTTACCTGCATGACTAAACCAGATTCCAGGAGACCGTTCGCCAACACTTGCGTAACCAAACTAAACGCCACAACGCCGTACGTAATAATATGCATTGCCATGTTAGACACCACAGGCCGAACGCAAAAACTGATTGAATTAGACAACGGAGCCTGGAAGCTGTACATGACCGAGGGAAGATCATAAAGCACCACCAACAGCGTGTGATGCATTATCGTTTAATTTACCATAAAAATGAAAATACGAGGAGACTAATGAAGTCATAGGAAAAAACAAATTATAGTTACAGAGGCACATAGCAATGAAGAAAATAAACAGACGAAGAGCAATCTTCAGTGGGACAACGCTTCGCTCTGTGTAGAGCCTAATCAAGTCAGTGACGTGATAAAGCTCTACACAGAGCAATAACTTGACACAATAAATACTTCTGCTGTACCTGTGTCTATTCTTTTTATTGAAATAGAACTGACTATGATCGACTTACCGAAAGATTGCGGACGATGTGACCGCAGCCGGACAGGAGGAGCGAGCGCTGACGATGGTGATGGCGACTGTGTTGTTCTTTGCACCAGCAGCAACGCAGAACAAATCGCCGGAGAGAGAATAGGTAATCCGCTGTCTGCCAAGGGCGGACGGCTGTCTGCCAAGGGCGGACGGCTTTTCCTGAATATTCCTTAGTCCAAAATCGTTAAACACATTTACTTTAGGGTGATAATTTTTCTTTTATTTCTAAATAGGAAATGTGGCAAACTCGCAGGAAAAGAAAAGAAAAGAGAAAAACAATATGTCGCATCATATTTAATTACGCATTAGGAGATGGGAATCAAAATATAAACGAGAAAAGATATACAGTTTATTGATAAATATTAATACACGGGTTTACATAGGAAATAATTAAGTTTCAAGTTTATATGACTTAATACATTTATATTCAAAACACAGTACATTATTGTTAATATATTCATGGGGAAGCACTAAACTGGCAAGGGTCACACAGTACCTGGGGAATGGAGGATAATCAGCTTCTATCTAAAGAAGAGATAGGTATGCCCAATTCCTCGGACCACGATCCCTTCTACAGCATAAAGGCACATTCCTTGAGAGATATTCAAAACACATATTTTGATATTCTTTGTGGTAATTTGTGAAGACTGACGACAGGTCCCTTGAGTACGCTATTCATGGTTTAAGTATGAATAATACTACCCTAATTTTATAAGTTTTTGACTCATTACATATCCCTCTTCCATATATACTTTTATTTTTTTACAACGTATGACCAAAGAATACTCCCTACTCTCTATATACAGTATCTAGTTTCTTTGTGTAGTACATAGATTGCATATATCTTTCCTAGACCCATTTCTAATACTTACATTACATAATGCACAAAACTTAAACTATATGTATCCTTTCTAGAGTTCATGTATAATAATTGCACCCCATGTATACAACTTGAGTGTGTCCGATATTCCAAACATTACAAACTTATTCTCTCCCATCAACTTTAATTATCCCTACAGTAACAACTATCTCAATTATAACAACCACAATTACACCCTCTACCTCCATTAAAATATAAACTTCATGCTATTCAAACACATTTATATTTACCTGATGTAATGTACATCATAACAGTTCATAGTGACACAAGTAATATAACAAAATTATACCTTTGATTAATATAAGAGCGTCATTTATGTAACTAGGGTAGTGTACTGGTATTGTTGCTGTTTATTGTAACTTTTAATATATCTGTTCAATGATATAATCATGTTATCATGCAGAAAAAACTAAATGAAAGTTACATAGCTTGTGTCTTTGCACTTCTATGTTAACCCCTTTATTAATTTTATATACGTTAATTTGTGAATGCTGAGTCTCTATAAAATAATTTCCTTATAATACTGTTTATTGACTATCTTACAGGCGTTTCCAGGCCAATATGCTTTTAGTTCTTAAGCATAAGAATAAGAGATAAAAAGAACTAAATAATTCCTTTTGAATATTAAAAAAAAATAGGGAGAGGCTTGAAGAAGATATAACCATAAATAAAATTATGTAACTTTAACACACTAGAGACGTAAAAGTATGAAAAAAAAAAAGTTAGCAAAAATTATCCTAGTTTGGACACACAGTTATTCACTCATAATGGAGAGATATTTTTATAACTTGTAAATATATGGCAGCAAACTGTTCAAAATCCACAAATAGATAGGGAGGAAAGCCGGAATAGGAGGGCTGTAAATTTAGGCATTTAATTCAGACCCTCTTCAGTTAACGGCTGAAATAATAGGCCTCCTGTCGATGAATAAGATATATGTACGACACCCGGGAACCATTATTATGAAGGAGTATCGCCTTCCAATAGCTTTGTGAATTCAGTACAGTGACTACATCCACGAGACGGTGCAAGTTGTGGTAATCAGATAGAAGGTATTCAGTCTCTCAGATATGGAAAAAAAAAATTAAGGATTACTTATGATTGAAATTGTTTAGGATCACAACCGAGGAGTAAAAATATATCT
The DNA here is from genome assembly GCA_009830355.1 of Cherax destructor. Taxonomy (NCBI): domain Eukaryota; kingdom Metazoa; phylum Arthropoda; class Malacostraca; order Decapoda; family Parastacidae; genus Cherax; species Cherax destructor. The sequence goes on along the minus strand of WNWK01000747.1, from coordinate 340,093 downwards.
TAATGTAACTCAATTTCAAAGTAAATAGAGAAGTTCAATGTTAATAAATCTTGTAGAACAATGAGTAAACAATTTATCATAAAAAAGAATTGAGCCAAATTACTGTGTCAAATTCTTAGAACGAGTTACCTAAAGTCTCATATGACAAGGCTTCTTGCTTCGGTTAATATATTTTCAAGGCAACTCGAATATTAAACATGAAGCATTACATAGTATTAAGGGGAATATTATCCGGCAATCGTATTATGAAAAACAAAAAACGTTGGTATAAACACATCTGTGTAACCGACTATAAATATAATTCTGTAATATTAATAAAAGTAAACATAATAATAATAATAATAATAATAATAATAATAATAATAATAATAATAATAATAATAATAATAATAATAATAATAATAATAATAATAATAATAATAATAATAATAATAATAATAAGAATGATGATAATAATAATAAAAATTACCACAATATTATTAATAGGATTATTTATATTTTATTAACATTATTATCATTATTATTTAACATATTAGCATCAACAATAATATTAATTAAAAATATAGTATAGTGGTACCAACACTCTTATATGGGTGTGAAGCATGGGTTGCAAATGCTGCAGCGAGGAGGAGGCTGGAGGCAGTGGAGATGTCCTGTCTAAGGGCAATGTGTGGTGTAAATATTATGCAGAAAATTCGGAATGTGGAAATTAGGAGAAGGTGTGGAGTTACTAAAAGTATTTGTCAGAGGGCTGAAGAGGGGTTGTTGAGGTGGTTTGGTCATTTAGAGAGAATGGATCAAAGTAGAATGACTTGGAGAGCGTATAAATCTGTAGGGAAGGAAGGCGGGGTAGGGGTCGTCCTAGAAAGGTTGGAGGAAGGGGTAAAGGAGGTTTTGTGGGCGAGGGGCTTGGACTTCCAGCAAGCATGTGTGAGCGTGTTAGATAGGAGTGAATGGAGACGAATGGTTTTGGGACATGACGATCTGTTGGAGTGTGAGCAGGGTAACATTGTGTGAAGGGATTCAGGGAAACCAGTTAATTGATTTAGTTGGACTTGAGTCCTGGAAATGGGAAGTACAATGCCTGCACTTTAAAGGAGGGGTCTGAGATAGTGACAGCTGGGAGGGACTTTTCTCAGCTGTAGTATCTGAGCTCCTCTGCAAAGACAGTGATTATGTATGAGTGTGGTGAAAGTGTTGAATGATGATGAAAGTTTTTCTTTTTGGGGATTTTCTTTCTTTTGGGTCACCCTGCCTCGGTGGGAGACGGCCGACTTGTTGAAAAAAAAAAAAAAATATATATATATATATATATATATATATGTCGTGCCGATTAGGTAAAACTTGCGATTTTGGCTTAAATAGCAACGCTCACCTTGCCATATAAGACAAGTGAAAATTTGTGTATGCAATAATTTCGCCAAAATCATTCTGAACATAACGAAAAAATATATTTCATTGTGTTTGTTTATTATTAAATTAATGTTAACGTATCTAAAATATATTTAGTTGGGTTAGGCAAAATTAAATTGCGCTTGTTGTAATAAGGTTAGGTAGGTTTTCAAAGTTTCTCTTGGTACAAAATTATAAATTCTTACATTAACATAAATGAAAAAATATGTCTTTAAACGTATAAGAGAAAATTTTAGAAAGGACTTAATTTTAGATGAGTTCTTGCTAATTGACCAGTTTTACCTAATCGGCACGACATTATATATATATATATATATATATATATATATATATATATATATATATATATATATATATATATGTCGTGCCGATTAGTAAAACTGGTCATTAGCAGAACTCATCTAAAATTAAGTCCTTTCTAAAATTTTCTATACGTTTAAAGATATATTTTTCATTTATGTTAATGTAAATTTATATTTTGTACCAAGAGAAACTTTGAACCTACCTAACCTTATTACAACAAGCGCTAATTTAGCTAACCCAACTAAATATATTTTAGATACGTTAACATTAATTTAATAGTAAACAAACACAATGAAATATATTTTTCGTTATGTTCAGAATGATTTTGGCGAAATTATGCATACACAAATTTTCACTTGTCTTATATGGCAAGATGAGCGTTGCTATTTAAGCAAAATCCAAGTTTTACCTAATCGGCACGACATATATATATATATATATATATATATATATATATATATATATATATATATATATATATATATATATATATATATATATATATATATATATATATATATATATAGAATATATATATATATATATATATATATATATATATATATATGTCGTGCCGATTAGGTAAAACTTGCGATTTTGGCTTAAATAGCAACGCTCATCTTGCCATATAAGACAAGTGAAAATTTGTGTATCCAATAATTTCGCCAACATCATTCTGAACATAACGAAAAAAATATATTTCATTGTGTTTGTTTATTATTAAATTAATGTTAACGTATCTAAAATATATTTAGTTGGGTTACGCTAAATTAAATTGCGCTTGTTGTAATAAGGTTAGGTAGGTTTTCAAAGTTTTTCTTGGTACAAAATTATAAATTCTTACATTAACATAAATGAAAAAAATATATCTTTAAACGTATAAGAGAAAATTTTAGAAAGGACTTAATTTTAGATGAGTTCTTCCTAATTGACCAGTTTTACCTAATCGGCACGACATATATATATATATATTTATATATATATATATATATATATATATATATATATATATATATATATATATATATATATATATATATATATATATATATATATATATATATATATATATATATATATATATATATATATATATATATATATATATATATATATATATATATATATATATATATATATATATATATAATATATAATATATATATATATATATATATATATATATATATATATATATATATATATATATATATATATATATATATATATATATATATATATATATATATATATAACTTCTCATAATCCAATAAGTTTAAGTCCCCAGTTTCACCTTAGATGATACATACTAGAGAGGAACATCCTGCTATGCAAGGAAACCCATCAACACGCATATATGCTGTCGGATGAGTCGAATTAATTATTTCACTGTAAAATAATTGGCAATGCATCCCTCCGTTCTATCCTGTATGAGTATGAGTGACAGACTGGCGTGGCTTTCCATTGTATTGTACTAAATTAACTTGATTGTGGGATTCTTGTCTCATCGAAGATGACTTGGAGTAGTATTTTTCTCATCAGCACTTCATCTGTGGGATTTAGTTTCTGGAAAGAGGAGATCTTAGACACGTAAATGTCACCCATGTGTTAGATTCTGATCGCTATGGTTATAGCAAGTCCTGATGAGCAAGCATGATGCTGATAGTAGGTCTTGGTTTGAAAACAGTGTGCACAATAAGCTTTTACTGGGGCAACGTTTCGCTCATGGTAGAGCTTCACCCTGTGCGAAACATTGCCCTTATAAGAGCTTGTTCTGCATATTGCTTCTTTATACCCTCGTAGTAAGTCTTTATGCATGTACAAATTACTTGTAAACTTTATCAGTATTACACTCATTATAAACACACACTGCAGACAATGAATAAAAACAGTCATAGTATTATAAGGAATAAGCAATTTCACTCAATGACAAATAAAATCTTGTTATTTAAATTCAGAAATTTTGTTCAAGCACTCTTTACCAGCATCATTCTCAGGTTAAAATTGAAGTCTTAGGAAGTAATAATAATTTTAATGAAATAGGCTGATTTATGTACAGTTATCATAAATAAATGTTATTCTATTATGACAAATAATAAGCTAATTATTAAGGCACAGTTTATTTGTAATACACTGGAACGCTTGCTCATGCTCCCGTATACACAGACACGTATACACATGCTCTCACACATATTCATGCATACATAAGTACATACATACATGCATACATACATATATACATTAAATACATACATACATGCATACATACATAAATACACACACACACATACACACATACATACACACACACGCACATGCACACTATTAAATTTACAAAAATATATATTTTGTATTCCAGGTGAATTTAAAGAATTTCATATTTATTATTAAAAAATAAGGCAATGCACTTTTGAAGAAGAAATTTCTTGGTTAAAAGTTTACAGTTGTGAAAATTCTCATTGAATATTGTTGTTCTGAAAGCCATCTCAGTATAGTCCTCAGCATCTCAATACAATTTTCACCATCTCAGTACACAACTTGCTTAAGAACGCAACACTGACAGGGTATAAACAAAGACGCAGCTCTAAGCAGAGCTTGGAAAAGGCTCTACTTAGAGCTAAACGCTGCCTAAACAGTCTTATTCTGCATACTTGTGCCATTGTCCATCTATCTTCGTACACATTTGAAGATCATGGAACAAAACAAATGGTGAGCAGTCTAATCAAGGAGGGTGTTCGTGAATCCAGGACTGAAGGCAGAAACGGAGCAGAAGATTCGCGTTTTGAATCACTGAAATACCAAGAGGGTCCATAGCTGACTACTATCTGCAGAGCTCTCCGGTCCATCATACCATTGATTTACACCCAACTTAAATACAACTATCTCAATCTCAAGTAATGAAACAGTTATACAGAAAAAGACACAAGTTACAGGGCACACGTTTACTGGGACAACATACCATAGGAAGCTTGTAGGCAAAGACAGCTTGTCTCAGTAATGCAGATTGTGTTTCTTTTCATCGTTCTTGTCTGCAATACACAACCTGACCCAGAAGAAGGAAAGGAAGTTGGACCTTCTCAGCATAAAGCCTCGACATGAGCCGTAAGATCTCCTGATATCTTCTTTCCCATGTCCTCTTATGTGTCCCCTCCATGTACAATCATACGCACTAGTGTACGCTTGTATACTTCCATGTACTCTCATGTACTACCATGCACTGTCGTTCACTTCCTTGTGTTTCTATGTACTACCATGTACTTTTATGTACTCCCGTGTACCACCATGCACTTAGTTCACTACTATGTGTTCCTAAGCACTACCATGTATTACCATGCACTATCATTCACTACCATGTGTTCCTGTGCACTACCATGCAC
>WNWK01000747.1:300000-330000 GCA_009830355.1 Cherax destructor | reverse complement strand
GTGTGTGTGTGTGTGTGTGTGTGTGTGTGTGCAAGGCTCTGCATAATTTTCAAATCTGTAATCTGTAGTCACTCTTAACTTAAGAAGGAATTAAATAGACGTTATACTTTTATTGATAGAAGACGACATTCACCTACATTGAAGATAAAGGAAATTAGAATTTCCTTTGATTTTTTGTTATTTTTCTCATTGAATCTATGGAGCTGCAACAAACTTAAACCGAGTAAAGAAAAGAAAGAAAAGACACACAGTGCTTGATAAGCTTTTATTTGGATACTGTTTTGCTCTGTGAAAACCTTCTTGAAATCATGATTTGATAAAGAATCACTCAAAGCGAAACGTCGTCCGAGTGAATGTTCATTTTACAATAAGTGTCTTATTTACACTTTCGTCAACAGTACGCTGTTCAGAACGAGGTTACAAGAGAATTGGACTTCCTCTATAGCTTAAAATGATCTGACGTCCACGCATATTCCTGAAATTTCCATTGACTTGGGAGCGTATTATCGTGTTGAAATTAAATTGTTCCTCATACTAATGGAAGTTGGAAACTGATAAAGTAAGGTTCGAATCCACGATTCGCTTTTTAATATAATTATCCGATTTAATAACTAGTTTGCATGTATCAAAATCCGTATTGTGGCTGTAGTCACGTACATATAGGAGCAGTTCTGCCCACATATTTCTTTTAGGGAATTCACGCAGAAGACATTCGGTAACTTATCTGTTTCTTCATGTTTACTAGGAAGAAAATACTTAGGTTTTCAACTTTGTCATTGACATTAGATTTAATAAACATTCAGCTTGTGCTATTATTATTTTATGGAATAGAAATATTTCTTTAATTTTCTTGCTACCGTCTTTATATGTGGGAGACAAGATTGTCTAAAAAAAAATCTAGCACTAAAATTATTTATTTTTCATAAATCACTGTGCATTATACTTTTATCTGAAAATATTACATATATTGTTTAATTTAAAACATGTTGGTACGTAGCGTGCTTCTCTCGAGATTAGCAGCATGGAGGATCGAGCCTTCACAGATCAATGTGCTACCCCCATTCATATAATACTTTACATAATCACGTAACATTGTAACTACTGCTGCTACTAATACTACTACTACTACTGCAACTATTACTACTAATAATAATAATTATTAAGAAGAAAAAGAATAGTACTACTGGTAGGAGTGCTACTACTACTACTACTATTACTGCTACTTCTGCTACTATTACTACTACAACTAATATTAATATTAATAATGGTACTGCAAGTAGGAGTGTTACTAATACTACTACTGCTGCTACTACTACAACTACTACTACTGCTACTGTTAGTATTACTATTACTACTACTGCTGCTACTACTAAAACTACTACTACTGCTACTGTTAGTATTACTATTACTACTACAACCACTACTGTTACTACTACTACTACTACAAATACAACCACTACTACTAATACTAATACTACTACAACCACTTTTGCTACTACTACTACAACTACAACTACTACTACTACTACTAATAATTATTATAATAATAATAATATATTACATGGTTGACGCATGCGATATTCTTACATATTATGTAGGATACTACAGGTTATTTTTCACTTGTTGACTATGTCATGAACCGTTGTCAGTATACGCCCGTTTCATGACTTTTGTGTTACATTGTTGCCTTAATATTACTATGAACGCACGTAACACCAGCCTCGTGGAATTCGAAGTATCCTCCGGTTTCCCGTTCTTATTCGAATTTCATGGAAAAAAAATAATTTGCTTCAGAAAACAAAGAGATTTGTTCTAGCTACGCTGATAATCTCATCAATGTATCTACAAAATGATCAGGAAGGGACATCTGTTCTCATCATTTAAAGTTTTCTATTAAAAAAATATGAGAGATTCGACATTAGTGTATTAATATATTTTGCACTTTCCTCTAGAATTCAGTATAATAAATAATTTGAAAAAAATTCTCTACTCTAATTTTTCAGTGTAATTAAAAAATAACATCATATTCTAGATTTAAAATGTCGTGTTCTTCACTTTAAACTTTATTTTCTAGACATACATTTGTATTATAGACAAAATATTTCGTATTCTAGACGACACTTATGGTACTTAAGGTTTCCGAATTAAGATGAAAGTAATAGACGGAAGACTCTCCAACCATCAGTTAGTTTTTGAAGAAAAGACACATTAATGAAATTCTTATTTTTTAATAAATTAAAATACTTACAAATAAAAACATTTAAACTGAAATATATATATATATATTATTGTAAACACGAACGAGTGGTATTTAATCAACAACAACTCTGTGACTAGCCGATTATTCGAACCCATGTCGTTTTGGCCCTCCTCATAGTGAGCGAAAATCACATGACGCTCTAACCCACAGGACCATGCAGTCCTACAAGAATGAAGCACCAGCAGAGTTAGGTGTTTTATCATAAAATATATGAATGTTAAAAAAATTACTTAAAATATGTGCAGGTCAGTCATACATATTTCATTACAAAAATTTCGTATATATATATATATATATATATATATATATATATATATATATATATATATATATATATATATATATATATATATATATATATATATATATATATATATATATATATATATAACATACATACATATATATATATATATATATATATATATATATATATATATATATATATATATATATATATATATATATATATATATATATATATATATATATATATATATATATATGTATATATATATATATATATATATATATATATATATATATATATATATATATATATATATGTCGTGCCGATTAGGTAAAACTTGCGATTTTGGCTTAAATAGCAACGCTCACCTTGCCATATAAGACAAGTGAAAATTTGTGTATGCAATAATTTCGCCAAAATCATTCTGAACATAACGAAAAAAATATACTTCATTGTGTTTGTTTATTATTAAATTAATGTTAACGTATCTAAAATATATTTAGTTGGGTTAGGCTAAATTAAATTGCGCTTGTTGTAATAAGGTTAGGTAGGTTTTCAAAGTTTCTCTTGGTACAAAATTATAAATTCTTACATTAACATAAATGAAAAAATTATATATTTAAACGTATAAGATAAAATTTTAGAAAGGACTTAATTTTAGATGAGTTCTTGCTAATTGACCAGTTTTACCTAATCGGCACGACATATATATATATATATATATACATGTATATATATACATTTATATATATACATATATATATATATATATATATATATATATATATATATATATATATATATATATATGTCAATGAAATTTAATTTAATAGTCTAATTCAAATGTATCTTTTAAAATATATCTATTAAAGAAATAGTTATACTGTATCTTATTTTTTATTCTTATGGAGTATAATAAACTAGAGTAATAAATAAATACATGTAAAAAAAAAGATTTAAATTAATTAATATAACGCATTTTCAAAGTGAAATATATCTAACATATATACTGATTTAAAAATTTATTAACACAGAGATGTCAGTGAAAAATCTATTATAAATCTTTACCTAAAATTACAATACCTTGCTCTTTAAAATGCATTTGATACTTATTTGCACTTACACTGAGCTACTTTATTGTGCTAGTACTGATTTTTTTAAATTTATGTTGTTTATTTGCACTTGTACTGAGCTTTTTTGAAGCGCTGGTTATTAATAAATTTGTGCTCCTATATTTGTGAAGGAAACTTTACAGGAGGTTCCAGAGCGTCCTGGATAATCATCAGATAATGAGTAATTTGATAACAGTTGAGGATGGAACGAAAATATACATATGTTATTAATTCAGAAATCTTATATTTTTAAAGTTATGCATTTATTCATTATCTATGTAAGCAGAGACGTTTTACAAATGTAGAGTCAAAACAGTGTGCGAGAGTTATTAAGAATTTGGCAGTATCGAGGTCTCTGCACCCCCCCCCCTCATCCTTCATCCTCTGGTGTCAACAGACTCAGTCCACGAAATGTCAAGAAATCCGGCCAAGAGCTAAATTATTATCATAATATTCATAAGGAAGCGTTAAACACCTAAGGGTCATGCAGCGCTTGGGAAGTAGGAGGCTAACGAGATTCGATTTAAGAAAAGAGAGGATATTTCTAATTGTAATTATTTAAAAAATATTTCATTGGAATCAAGGTACACTTCTTGAAGGGCTAGGGTCTCAAGACCAGCCGAAGACATGTAAACAGACCCAGCCGTTGCGTTGGTCGTCAGCAGGTCAGCACGTCAGGTGGTGACGCATATGCTGGCATAGGCATTTGGTGCAGGCATCACGGGCTGTTTTGAATTCCAGGCATTATATATTGAATATTAGGTAAATTTTGAATCATGTATGCTACATTAAGAGAGCCTAGAATACATATTAGGTTAGAATGGGATAGTTGACTTTAGGTCTGTTGAGATAGTAAAGTTACCTAACTTAAATCATGGAAACCATTGCTTATGTTACATTACGTTAAATTATATTGATTTAACTTAGGAGAATGAAACTAAATTGACACTTCCCGACGGCTGGGCTAATAGTCTTTAAGACACGAAATATCTTCCTGTACTCACCAGGGCCGCTTTCAGATTGGTCTTGGCTCACGTCAATACGTACCTGTGTGGAAATATAGCTGTAGTTATCAGGTATTACAGATATTAACCATATTTATAAATAATATTAGTAAATTTACATACATATACATACACACACACACACACACACACACACACACACACACACACACACACACACACACACACACACACACACACACACACACATATATATATATATATATATATATATATATATATATATATATATATTTAATAAAAATATATAGGGAGGTACCACCTCTAGAACTTTACTGGGGACCCTCATCCTCAGAGAAGACAATAAACGTACCTCAGGGAAAACTCGAGGTTCTCCCCGGAGCTGTTTGAATATTTTCTTCTCCTACCACTCCCTATATATTTTATATGAGTGCTTTATTATTAGACAGAATACATTGACAGAAAACACTATATATATATATATATATATATCATTTAAAATTATTTTTTTCTAAAAAATTTTTATACGTTTAATGATATATGTTTTTCTCATTTATGTTAATGTAAAAATTAATATATATATATATATATATATATATGAAATCTAAATATTCTTCCTTGAAGCCTTTTTATCCACTTCTCCGAGGCTATGGGTCCCACAATTTACACCAGAGGTGGACCCCATCATGAATTTATTTATATATATATGTGTATATATATATATATATATATATATATATATATATATATATATATATATATATATATATATATATATATATATATATATATATATATATATATATATACATATATATATAAATAAATTCATAACATACATGCAGGTAAATACATATAATATTGCTCACGGCTAAAACGTATATTTAGGTACACACATATATACATCTACACATAATACTGATATACATTCTCTTCAACATAAAACTTCCCGAAATTTAGTAAGCGTGATGATAATTATTGCACGAGCAGCAAAATGAATTATTAAGAAACACTGTCATAATAAAGCAGATTATTCCACCGCAGTCCTTGTAGGCGAAATTACCTGCAGATTATAAGTATTTCTAATGTTAATCCCAATAAAATTATCCAATTTGAAAGTGTGAAATTTTCTGCGTTCACTGGCAAAAACAAAATGTGAATTTTCGAAGAGAATGTATGTGAGGCTAATTTCATTCATTTTTGAAATTGATAAGGTCAGTGCGCAAATGTAATTATCTATAATTTAATATAAAATCCTACCATAATCTAAATTAGCCTTAGTCATTGTCGCTGCAGAGCAACAGTTCCCTCACACACTATTAAACATCAAGTTCATATCTTAGTGCTGGAAAAATATACTGATGACGTTATATTTCCTGGACCTGTGGATGTAGGACGAGTCTTTGATTACGAGACACGGGTATCCCCTGGGGTAAGAAGTATCCCCTGAGGTAAGAGGTATCCCCTGAGGCAGGCAAGACGTCCAAGGCATCTTAAAATTATTTCAAAGGCTTCTTCATGAGATTCCTCTGAGAGGTTCAGAGGCATTTGATCAGGCAGGAAAGAAGGTAAAAGCTTCATTAAAAGGTGTTCTCATGTCCTAGAGACTAGGAAACTCATCAAATGGTCTTGATGCATGAAAATGAAGCTGTCCTTTACTTTCTTGAATCAAACCAAAGCACATTCCAGTCTACAAGTGTTATTTGAACTTCCATTGATTTAGAACTTCTTTATGATTATAATAAAAAATAATGATAATAATAATGATGATGTTAATTATAAGACACATAAGGAGGTGGAAGAAAAATCTGGAAAATTATATTTGATGACGATGCACAATTGATAGAGACTAGTTAATGCAGCAGGCCTTACCCACACTAAGACACTTGAGCATGAAACGTTGTATATGTTTCCCTATACCTGCTGTCCATGTTCACCTTGCAGTAAGTAGGTACCTGGGTGTTAGCCGACTGTTATGGGTAGCATCCTCGGGGAAAAAAATAAACTAAGTTGTTCGAAATGCTCTGCTTAACCTGGAGTTTTCTATATAACATGCCAATGATGTCAGCTAGATCTGTATTAGTTATATATGCATGTACTTGTGGAAATGAAGATTTTTTTTTATTATTAAAAAAACTTTGAGAAAATATAGAATCACAAACGATACTAGGAGGAAAGTGTTAATATTTCGACACCCCTATTGGTTTAAAGCTTTCCCCTTATTTGAATGGATAAGCAAAATTCTTTGAGATTAAGAGATCGATTTTCTGATCATCCGCGACCTACTACAATATACAACATTAATTTGTTCTCAGACATTTCCTGGAGGAAAAAAAAATGGTTCTACATAAAAGAAAATTCGGTTCAATTGGAATCTCTTTATCAGCGACTGGAGAAGAAATTACATAGAGTAATTTATCTTTGGCCTTAACAACGTAGGATCTAAACGAGTTTCGCTGTATGTGGAGCAGAGAAAATTAGTTTTCACGACTTTCTGATAATGTATTGCTGGAGTCGTACACTTGTAATGTGCTCACTAGATTAAGAATGGGTTTTTCAAGTCATCTCGAAGATTATGTACACCAAGAGGTATACAGTTATTAGTGTATGTATGCTGAGAGTTTACTTTAACAAATATTAAAGGAATTAAAGTTTTCTTGAATTGTGGTAAACAAGTTATATGAAGATTTAATGACTCTCGTATAGTTGACAGACTTAAAAATCAACCAACCAATTAATTAAAAAAATAAACCAACCAACCAATTAATAAAAAAATAAACCAACCAACCAACCAACCAAACAGAAGCTGCTGAAACTATCTACATGAATTCCCAAGTACGTTTGATAACTCACACTTAAAGAACGAAATAATTAAATAATATTTATCATGTCATAAGAGACCAACCAGGAACTAGGGAAGATCTGCCGAGACGTCATATATATTAGTATGTGGCAAAGCGGTAGCCTGGAAGGAAACAAAAATGAGAGTAACTTCTTATTGTGTGCCTTCGATACTTCCTCATTTGCTATTTTAAAGGGATATATATTGGCAAATATTAGTTAGTTAACTTTAAAACATATCGACTGCACGGGGTCTGTAACTTTACATTTCACATGTACACTAACATTCAAGAATGTTTTATGCCCTGAAAACAGGAATTAACGTAAAATCGCAACCGAAGGGTATTACTGAGGGAGATAATACCTTTCATTGTATATACACCGAGAGATACACTCCTCTAGATGTATATGCCCAGTGCTGAAGCGTAATGAGGAAAATTACAAACTTTACTGACGCATCGACATGAATTCTGGGAATTTATGCCGAAACAACATTATTTCACACTATCCAGAATTTTACCTCATAATTTTTAACAAACAATCTTCATCGGGTAATAAACGGAATACAGCCATCAAACTTCAGCTTTCAGCAATGTTGTATAAATAATAACAATAAAATGAATGAAAATTACCCCGTTCAGCTTGAGGGAGCGAAGACAACAAGAGATACAACTGTCGAGAATTTGAGACCAATATCAACATATCCCTGGAAAGGAATTATACTCATTATGAGTATTAGAAAGCGTTAAACCTGTTGGGGTATACTTAGACTTGGGAAAATACACACAAAAGCACACACACACACACACACATACACACACACACACACATACACACACACACACACACACACACACATACACGCCCCGTTGGCATGGTGGCTAGCGCTCTTGCTTCACGCACGGAGGGCCCGGGTTCAATTCCCGGCGGGGCCGAAACATTTCGAAGAATTTCGTTACACACACACATACATACAACAGGCCTAGAGTCTAATCGACATGTGCCTAGGACAAAATGATAACTAACACACACACACACACACATATGCATATTCATATCCAAGATAACCACAGTGAAAATAATGAAATTCCAAGCACTTTCGTGATTTCTCACATTATCAAGGAATTTCTTAACAACGTAAGAGATACCGTATTGTATACTGTATATATATATATATATATATATATATATATATATATATATATATATATATATATATATATATATATATATATATATATATATATATGTGTGTGTGTGTGTGTGTGTGTGTGTGTGTGTGTGTGTGTGTGTGTGTGTGTGTGTGTGCGTGTACTCACCTAATTGTGATTGCAGGGGTCGAGACTCAGCTCCTGGCCCCGCCTCTTCACTGACCGCTACGAGGTCCTCTCTCCCCATGCTCCATGAGCTTTATCATACCTCATCTTAAAACTATGTATGGTTCCTGCCTCCACTACATCACTTTCCAGACTATTCCATATCCTGACAACTCTATGACTGAAGAAATACTTTCTAACATCCCTTTGACTCATCTGGGTCTTCAACTTCCAATTGTGACCCCTTGTTTCCGTGTCCCATCTCTGGAACATCCTGTCTCTGTCCACCTTATCTATTCCTCGCAGTATTTTGTATGTCGTTATCATGTCACACCTAACCCTCCTGTCCTCCAGTGTCGTCAGGCCGATGTGTGTGTGTGTGTGTGTGTGTGTGTGTGTGTGTGTGTGTGTGTGTGTGTGCTGTGTGTTTGTGTATTCTATCCTTTTCCATTTTTTCTTTTGTTTTTAAAAGGTAAAGTTTTATTTAACAGTATTCTCATTATTTTTTATCATCATCATTATTCTTGGCATTACTCTCATTGAGTTACCAAAAAAAAAAATCAAGCCTACTAGAAAATATTACCTTCATTTTCAGAGATGAATTTATCAAGTATCAGTAATAACAAATAGATCCGATCCCCTGCAACCTTATCATACACAGTCTATGCTGCTTGATAATTACATTATCATTCAGTGTTCTTTATAGTGTATAATAATTATGTCATTCGTAATATGATATTTTCATTCAGATTTTAGAAATTTTATAATAATGATTCTAAAGTGAATAATAATGATAATAAATTGTATAATAATGGTAATAATTTGTATAATATCAATTACTAAATTGCATAATAATGATAATAAATTGTGTAGTAATTATAATAAATTGCATTATAATGATTACTAAATTAGAAAATAATTATTACTGACTTGCATAATAATGATTCTAAACTGCATAACAATAATAGAAAAATGCATAACAATAATAGTAAATTGCATAATAATGATTTTAACTGCATAATAACGATACTATTATCTAGTTTTCATAAAACTACGAACTTTTAATATTATTATGTAAGGACACATTGCATATTACTTTCATTCATGAAGCATAATACTATGTATCATTATTATTCATGAAGCATGATACTACGTTATACATGATATTATATGTTATAATCATTTAGCAAGCACGAGACTGCATACTATTATCATTCCGTAAGCATGATGTTTCATATTATCAGTCAATAATCACGATACTACATAATTATAATGATAAATCACAATGATCCTCCAATACCCCCTCCCCCCCAAAAAAAAAAAATAATAATGCTAGCATCATACTTTAACAAGGTCTTAATATTGTCAATATTTTTGCGTAATTGAAATTTCATTCGATAAATAAACCGATCCAGTTTGTGTATAAATTAATTTCGAATTTCTAATGATGTTTCTCCTTTGGACAAGAGGATGTAAATGATCTCTTTACACTCATTCCCATAGCCAACTATGGAAGAAGGAGAAAGAATAAGAAGTATGCATATATATGACATGTATAATGGCCAACGTGTTAATATTCTGTGATGACGGTGCCACACCGTGGCTTAAAGTCTAATTGAAAAATGCTCCAACATTTGGGAAACAATTTGTATAATTGATATTGTCTGTGTTAGTTGATATACGCAGATGGTGTTGGCAATGTCTGAGAGAGATATATAAATTCGCTCTGAAAACACTACGAAGGGAGTTGAGAATAAATAAATAAATAAATAAATATATATATATATATATATATATATATATATATATATATATATATATATATATATATATATATATATATATATATATATATATATATATATATATATATATATATATATATATATATATATATATATATATATATATATATATATAACATTTATAATGTGTGTTTCTGTGTGTGTGTGTGTGTACTCTCCTAACTATTCATCTAATTGAAGTTGCAGGGGTCGACACTCGGTTTCTGGCCTTGTCTCTGAGATGGTTGCTACTGTGGCTCCTCTCCTGGTTGCTTGAGTCTAATCATATCTAGTCTTGAAATTATTTGTGGATCCCTTCTCTATCATTTCGCTGTCTAAGTTATTACAGTCTGAGGCTAAAGAATCGTTTTCAGACATCCCTGTGACTCTTCTTTGCTTATATCTTTCAAATGTGCCCACGTGTACCTGAGACCCACCTCAAACAGGTTTTCTCTCTCCACCCTTTCAGTTTCACTCAATATCTTCCACGTCGTAATCATGTCTCCCCTGGTCCTTGTGTCCTTTAAAGTCGTTAGGTTTACCTCTTCTTGCCTCTCCTCATAGCTCATACCCCCGTCAGCTCTAGGACTAGTTTCATTGTGTATGTGTGTGAGCGCGCGCAAGCAAACATCACCATACACCTTCCCACTCAAGCTAACAGAGAAAGGGAGAGTAGGAGAAACAGAGAGACACCAGGGTACGAAGTGACCGAAAGGTAGGGGAATAAAGAGGGTACTTATTGTAAGGGGGGCATGGGACTTAAGGAAAGGGGGCATGGGATTTACTATTTGTGGTATGGAATATAGGGTTTGCAGAGAAAGGTTGGGTAGAGAAGGAAGCAACAGAAGAGATAGTGCAGTGAGCAAATCGTCAAAATACCTAAGCGCCCTCACTCTACCAGCCACAGGACCCAACCTGTAGTAACACTAGTCACAGTGGAGAAACTCGTACAGAGGATTTTAGATGTTCACAAACCTTTGCATTATTTTCAGTATTATTATTATTATTATTATTATTATTATTATCATTATTATTATTATTATTATTATTATTATTATTATTATTATTATTATTATTATTATTATTATTATTATTATTATTATTATTATTGCATCAAAGAGGGAAGTGCTAAACCGGTGCGGGTCATACAGAACCTGTGGAATGGGAGGTAACTCTATCCCATGAAGGTAGTGACATGGACGTACGTGTAACAGTTTGGCACTCAGTATTGGGAAGGCGTTTTGCCTTCTCAGCAGCCTTCTTTATTCGACATACAGAGAATCCAGCAAGAAGCAGTGGAGTGTGTCTGTCTGTCTCTGTCTCTGTCTCTGTCTCTCTCTCTCCCCCTCTCATCTGTGCTACAGCCAGGCATCCCCAACTGATGCGCAGACATCTATGGAAATCGGATCATTACTTTCGAGCAAAAATGGCGCCTCTGGTGATTATGCTTTATGCCAGGCACCGAAAAAATCAGCCGGAGATAATTCGGACGATAAAAATGCTTGCTGTCTATTAAACGCAGGAAAATAATGGTGTTTTCTCAGGGCATTTAATGGAGAGAAGGAAAAAAAAAGGGTCACAGAGGGGAATAGAGAAGGTGCTAAACAATAGAACTCCTGGAGTGTAGGAAGAACACTTACAGTATATTGTTCATTGTACTATAATTATATTAGTCATAAAAATATTCTGATTAAGTATGTTATAATGTAGCTAAAATGGCGATATTTAATTGTAGTAATAACAATAAAATAAATAATAACGTAATGACAATAACAATAATAATAATAATAATAATAATTATTATTATTATTATTATTATTATTATTATTATTATTATTATTATTATTAATATTATTATTATTATTATTATTATTATTATTATTATTATTATTATTATTATTATTATTATTATTATTATTATTATTATTATTATTATTATTATTATTATTATTATTATTATTATTATTATTATTATTATTATTATTATTATTATTATTATTATTATTATTATCACCATTTTAATAATTATAATATTATTATTTTTATTATTGTAATATTATCATTATTAGTTAACAAAAACCAAAGCAGAAACACCAACAATATCAACAATACCAACATCAATAACAACATCAGCAACAACAATAACAACAACGGCAACAACAACAATAACATTAAAAGGCAAATCACAGAAACAACGAGAAGAGATACGAAGAAAATCCTTAGAAACAAGAAATGCGTGTGTGCACAGCGAAGACACGCAGCAGCGGCCAAAAGCCATCGATGATCATCACACCGATGGAAACCAACTGTAATAAAAACGACGAAAACCCGAAGAAGCGAAACAACACTCAGGAGCATCAGGAGGTAAGAGGTGAGGAAGTACGACAACCGGGGGTGAGTAGGGAAGAAGAGAATGAGAATGATAAAGAGGAGACAGAGAGAGAGAAAGAGAGTAAGGGAGAGAAAACAAATGCGATATGGTGGGTCTGAGAGGGTGGGAGGTCTGGGGTTATAGAGCCAGACGCGGCAGCACGAGAGGAGACCAGTCAGAATGATAATGATGATGCTTACTGAAGAGTTTTACGGTTTGTTATGTTGAAATAAAAAAAAAATTCTTCAAAATGCAGCCAGCAATCTTTTTTTTCGGGGGCCCTTCGAGCAGCGGCTGAAGCTGTGGCTGGACATGTGTGGTGATTGGCTAGGGCCGGGCGCCTCCTGGTAAGGACGGGGGATGGGGGTCCTTGCGCGGACGTCGTCTCTCGGGGGTCCCCAGTTCGAATCCCAGCCACCAAGCTGCGCGCGCAGTCATGCCTCTCCGAGACTTATCTTTCAGACACGGCGAAGGTTTTTGCACTTAAGCCTTATCTTGCATGCTTAAAATGAGTAATCTCAGTTTTAACTTGTGATAAGTTAACGGGTGCAATGTGGTGAACCTTTTATTATGATAATATCCTTGCCGGCTGTTTTTCAAAGCCGGCCTCCACTCACAATCGGCTATTCAGTTTGCCAGATTAAAAAAGAGGTCGTAGTAAAAATACTATGACTCTTGCCACACAGTTTATATTTTACAGCTCTCTGTATCAACGACATGGGTTCAACACTGGCAGCCAGGAAGGAAGAAGAGGGTGACGGTCTTCACTGATGCTGGCCTGTCTTAAAGAAAGCGTCTGTATGTCTTAGAATATACTGACTCGTCTCGTATAACTAAATCCAATTCAGTTTGACTGGAAATTGGACCTGACTTATTTGTAAAAGTGTTACGTCTGATGTGACCAGGCAAAACACTGTTGTCAATATCTGTCTTGTAATTATCTATAATAACTGCATGATGACCTTATAGGATTACTTTTAAGCACTAGCTGGATATAAATGATTCCCTGCACTGATGCTTCCAAGAGCTCCAATGATATGATTGTATAAGCCATGCCAGACACTCTAATAGATTCACCTATATAAATGTATGTAAATACTTCGTTATATCACGAAGCGTAACAAACTAGAATTAGCGTAAAACATGCAAGCTTGATCCCGGGGAGGCCTGAGTAACATAAACTGCCAGGGATATAGCTTTTTGGAGTCGAAACACAAGAGGCATTAAACCAAAGTAGGGATTGTAGCTGATCCGGGTGTCCTGTAATTACTACATGCAGAATTACTAAGGATTTACAAGTGCTTCTAATGCTTACGTGTCCTCTCAACTGCTATCATGGCTCACAATAAATGCAAAAAAATTACGGTTTTGTGAATGTATGTCTGACTTGATATGGAGTTACATTGTAGTGTATATATATATATATATATATATATATATATATATATATATATATACATGTTAGAACGTTCTCACTGTAGTTATTTTATAAATTAGATTAATTCTGTTTTCCCAAATTTTTTACAAAATTCTGAGACCAGTTTGCATTTCTGCCCAACGCATATGAATTTGCGTTTGATTCATTCCTGTATCTGCGATGTAAATTGCAAATGCTTGCAGTAGGACACATCCTTTTTACTGTAAGCATAAATAATTTACTGAGTCCTGCAGACTGAGAAGGCAAACATCAACTAGAAATTTGTGGGAATCCGTCCCACATTTATGTACTAAATGTTTGAAACACGCTGAAGGAGAACTTATAGAATTCTTGGGTATTTATCCAGGCTACGGATACTAGAAGATTATTATTACTATTAATATAATAATAATAATTATCATCATATAAATTATTTTATTTTATTATTATTATTATTATTATTATTATTATTATTATTATTATTATTATTATTATTATTATTATTATTATTATTATATTTACGGAGAAGCGCTTAACCTTCATGAGTCATACAGTACCTTGTGAATGGGAGTAGTCATGAGTGATCCAAGAAATAGAAGGGTAGCTTCTCTTCCTTGAATCAAGAGTCTTTTACAAGTATCAAGGCACTTCCTATGAATTATCCTCAATTAATAACGTTAATAATAATAATAATAATAATAATAATAATAATAATAATAATAATAATAATAATAATAATAATAATAATAATAATAATAATAATAATAATAATAATAATAATAATAATAATAATAATAATAATAAAATATGTCTTTTAACCTCATGGGGCCAAACATTTCCTCTTTTGAATCTACACACGAATTTTGACTCCACCTCCAGCATTTCTCCCCAGCTCTGTCTTCTTATTCACAGCTTTCAGCATTGTAGAAATGTTTCTGAGCGTCCTTGTCTCTCAGTTGAGATTTCAGCTATCATCTATACGTCTTTTGTCTCTCCCTTGTGAATTAATATGTCCTCATTCAGCGTGGCAGTGCCCCATGAGTACATTGTACTTGTGATTTTGCCTACCCTGTTAAGTGACGCTTGTCATGACGTAAAATTTAATTTCTTTAGCACACTTCCAGATTTAAATAATAATGTATTGCATTTTTGGTGTTTTGTTTAAAAGCAAGTTTATCTTTGTGTCACCTTCCGCGGACACAGAGACGTGCGTCTTTTCTAGGACAAGGAGAAACGTCTGGCCTTCCTGGGACCCAGAGAGATATGTGATCTTCCTAAGGCACGGAGAGACGTGAGACATTCCTGGTACACAGAGAGAAGTGGGACTTTCCTGAGATATATTATAGAGAGACTTGGGACATTCCTGGTATACAGAGAGACTTGGGACATTCCTGGTATGCAGAGAGACGTGGGCCCTTCCTGGTATACAGAGAAACGTGGGACCTTCTGGGACACAGAGAAAAGTGTGGCTTCCTGGGACTCAAAGTGTGATCTCTCTGAGACACAGAACCGTATAACCTACATGTGACAAAGAGAGGTTTGTTACCTCGTACAAAATTCGGAGACGATAACCTTCCTTCCTAACACTGAGACAATAACTTTCCCTACTTACACTGAGACGGTAACCTCCCCTACTAACTCTGAGACGATAACCTCCCCTACGTACACTGAGACGGTAACCTCCCCTACTTACACTGAGACGGTAACCTCCCCTACTTACACTGAGACGGTAACCTCCCCTACTAACACTGAGACGATAACCTCCCCTACTAATACTGAGACAATAACCTCCCCTACTTACACTGAGACGATAACCTCCCCTACTAACACTGAGGCGATAACCTCCCCTACTAACACTGAGACGATAACCTCCCCTACTAACACTGAGACGATAACCTCCCTACTAACACTGAGACGATAACCTTCCCTACTAACACTGAGACGGTTATCTTCCCTACTAGATCAAACTTGACGAATAAAACACGTGTGCAACACCTGGGTTTCTCTCCTGTCGAGACGTGTCGCCAGCCAGTGACTTTATTGAGGATAACGGACCGAACACCTCCAATCAAGGCTGAGTAACTAAATATCTGTCAGGGCTGAGGAACTGTCATCTTCTATCAGTGTTAAGAACCTGAACTCCTTCTTTCAAGGCTGAGAGAGTGAACTCCTCAAAATTACCTCCCCACTTCTCCTACTGTCTCTAGTATATATATTCACTGAACTGGGATGAATAAAGAGCCACAGATCAGCGAAATATTTGAACAGTAAAGATAACCAAGTCTCCATCATCATAGAAAGATCAAATTTGAAAGGCACTATCACGTGAGGACACCATACATACCCCCCACACCATACATACCCCCTACACCATTCATGCCCCCTCACAGAACCCACACTTACTTCATAAGAACAGAATCCTCAGACCCGGAAACTATTGCCCAATATTTTATACATCGGGAAGGACTCACTAGTAAATTGATTTCTTGCAGTGAGGGTTCTACAGTACCTGGGAATGGGAGGTAATAAGGTTCGCTCGGAAGACGTAAGGTGTTAGCACCATTTCCTTGGGCTAATAACCCTTCAAATCATACAGGTACTTCCCCATCCCCATAAAGGGATAACAAGCATGAATATTTTGCTATCTCCAATCAATGTTTTTGGCTAATCGTCATACACTCAATACAGCGCGAGTTAATATTTTTAATTTAATTGTGGTACACTGATAGCAGTATAGTTAAATATCTCATAGGGAACTATCGTATTGCAACAATTTCTTATTTCTTCTTAATTTTTCAGATTTATACAAGCTCCGACACATAGTGTAGTACACACCAGAGGAGCAACAGGAACAAGAGACCACAGTTTCAAATTAAACACACACACACACACACACACACACACACACACACATCAAATGTGTCACATGTGTATTCGAAAACATTTCTTGAAAGTTAGAGTGGTAAAGAACTGGAATGAACAGAAAACTTACACAGTAGAAACGAACTCCATACATGAAATAAACAAGAACATGACAAACCTGCATTAATGTCATTCACCCGAAAGTTAATGGGTGATCATGAACTAGAGCTCATCCCCAGCAGACTCAGACTGGTAATTAAAAACGTATTTTTTTTAAACAAGAGTGCGATGCGATTGGATCAGTTTCTTAGCACCTTCAATAAGGAGAAAAGACCACAGTTGTAAACTGAGAAACAGTGCCGAAGGAGTACTTTAAAGTATTTCTTTCACAAATAGACTGATAGATTACTGAAAAGTCATTAAAGAAGAGGTAATGTGTGAGTGTGACAAATATTTTATAATTACATAGTAAATTAAACTGTGAAGACGGGACACGGCACGCAGAGCTCTGCTCCTGAAACAACAGATAGATTGCTTGGTTCACTAGATTTAAAATCTATCGACTACACGTGGATCATTAAGGCTGCTATGAGTCAAAAAGAGAATTGAGTAAAAAATCTCCCATGCACTGTAGGAATTCTTAATTGTGCATGTCATGTGTTCACCATCAGCACGATCTGTCACAGTGAGAAATATACATCTCTCAGTGTATATTTCCTGTTTATAACAAGAACAAATAGGTAAAATAATAGTCAACTAAGGGGCAGTCACACAAACCTGAAAAAGTTCCTAGAGAAAGAAACGGAGACAAAGCAACAAAGACACGGGTTGGTATACTATATTCTTGAACTCCTGGAAAGCATATGACACCGTAGTCCACCAGAGACTGGTCCACAAACTAGAAGAGCAAACATGAATAAAAGAAAAAAAACGGACCAGTTGATCAACGAATACTAAGAACAGAGGACAGAGAGTAACGGCAAAGGGGGAATGATCATGATGGGCAATGTTTCCCACGGATCTCTTCTCGGACCACTCTTATTCCTAATATATGTAAATGACCTGCCAGAGGGCACTGAATGCTTCGTATCCCTGCATGAGGATGTGAAGCTAATGAAAAGGACAGAAATTGGAGAGGACAGAGACAAGCTTCAGAGTGATTTGGAAAGGTTGCAAGGGTGGCCAAACAAGTGCTTTCTGAAATTCCTCCAAATCATAAGATTGCGAGGAATGTGGAGGGAGAGAGAAGACCGGAAAAGGATCTGGGAATGAGTATCACAGTGAAGATGTCGTTGAAGGTCCTACAACTTCTAAATATGTGAATGAAGTAATAACTAAAATCTGACTTCACAGACCTCAATAAGGGATCCTTAAGGACTTTATACACAGCATATATCACACATGTAACAGAATATGCAGCCCCACCATAAAGTTCATGAGTAATCAAACCTGTTCATAAAATACAGATACAGTGGTACCTCTACTTACGAGAATAATTCGTTCCAGACGGCTGTTCAAGTGCCAATACCGAAGGAATTTTTTCCCATAAGAATTAATGAAAATTAGGTTAATCCATTTCAGACCACCAAAAATACACTTACAAAAACACCTACAAAAATACACTAACATAATTGTTCGAGTTGGGAGCTGCTCGTAAGTAGAGGTACCACTGTAGTTCATTGTACTTAGAACTGTAACTATGAGGATGCACTAAACTAGCTAATCCTAACCTTATTAGAAGAAGGGCAAAGAGATATATTATTTCAATATATAACGTACTCATAGGACTTGATAGGGCGGATAGGAACATCATTTTTTATATGTGGGGAACAGGGGTAAAGGGAACACTAACCGAAAACTAAAAACACAGATGAGCCACAGAAACAATAGTAAAATCTTGATTCGTCTCATGACTGTTAGAAAAGGAAACAAGTTGGATGTGGGTGTAGTGTAGACATAATTCATGCACAGATATCCGAGAGGGCATGATACAGCCAACGAAATATTACCAACACGTGTTCTCCCTTACACACACTTGCCACTTCAGCAGTGCTGCTTTCCCTCAAACATTTGTCATTTTCATCACTTTCCACACAAACACTCGGACAGAAAACTAAAACACAGGAAAACTAGATCTATATATTTCGGCCTCAGTCATCTGCTGAAGAGGGTCTCTGACTGAGGGGTCACTAACGGAAGGCTAAAATAGATCACTCTCACCTGCATTTCAATTTTCTGTGCAAGTTTTCCCCCTCACTTGCACACGCATCTATCAAGCAGACTGATCACTCGTTTCAGATCTTCTATCATCAAAACATTACCTTGTCCCCTGGTTCTGCCTTGCTGTTGTAATATCCTTCCATATATATATATGATACACACACCTGGCCACTATCACAGATACTGCACTCGGGATTACTGTGTGTGCCGGCCGGACCCACCGTCCAGCCATGCACACCTGACACTTTCCACAATATGGTAAAGCAATATATATTTTTCCCCTTAATTGGATTTTATTTATCACTCTCATATCGTTGTCGGAGTTCACGATGGGGGATATATGCACTTTCTGCCCCCCTCCATTACCTTCCCCATACCTCCCTCCTCTCATTCTATAAGAAGCTGTAATTTTGATGGGGACGCGCAAAATCCGAAAGGGTCCTACTGCTCTTGGGAAAATGGCAGGTAATCTATCTTGGTCCATTGAAGTGAAGATTAGCTCCAGTTCCTTAGATGAAGAACAACCCGTTGTCGCAAACTAGATAGTACCCTGAATAACGCTCTTGAAGGCACGAGTGGTAGTAGCAGTAATGGTAATAGCAATGGAAATAGTAGTAATGACAGAGGCAGTAGTAGTAGCCGTACTAGTAACTGAAGGAACAATAGCAGTGTAGTAGCATTAACATGACTTCTAATATTAGCAGTAACAGTATTAGTAGTAGCAGTAGTGGTAGCAGCAGTACTGTAGTAGTTATAGTAGTAGAAGCAGCAGCAGCAGCAGCAGCATCATTAGTAGCACTGGTAGCAGTAGCAGTGGTAGCAGCAGCAGTGGTAGCAGCAGCAGCAATAATAGTAGAAGTAGAAGTAGTTATAGCATAACTCAATAGTAGTAGTAACAGCAGTAGTAGTAGTAGCATTAGCAACAGTAGAACTAGTAAAGGTCGTTGCAGTAGCATTAATAGAAGTAGCAGTATTTGCATTAACTGTGGTAGAGTAGTAGTAGTAGTCGTTGTAGTAGTTTCAGCAGTAGTACTATTATCAATAGTAGTAGTAGTACCGGAACTTGCAGTAGTAGCAGCAGTAGTATTACCAGTAGAATTAATTTTTACTAAAAACGATATTAAGAGAAGCAGTAGCAACAACAGTAGTATACTTACCAGCAATAGATCAAATCTTAAAAGTACAGTACTAACAAGAGCAGTATCATTAGTGTTGGTAACAGTACCAGTAAAACTCAGGCAATCTACTCAGTTACATTCATTTCGTGATATATTAAACCTGGTTAACATCATGATTTACTTTCCATATCCAAATTCAGACATGCAAAAATTACAAGCCATATACAATAATTTAAAATGTTATCTCTTGAAAAATAATTAAAAATGAGCTCTTTTAGAAAGATTCCAGAAATTATATTAAAAATATATATATATATATATATATATATATATATATATATATATATATATATATATATATATATATATATATGTGTGTGTGTTGTGTGTGTTGTGTGTGTGTGTGTGTGTGTGTGTGTGTGTGTGTTTGTTTGTATGTGTGTGTGTGAGTGTGTGTGTATATGTGTGTGTGTATGTGTGTGTGTGTGTGCCATCTCTAGTAACAGTAAATTTGTAGATAGTTTTCATGTGTTTCTGTTTACAAACATACTCTTAGTGGAGACGATAGGATAGATTATTGTGCAGATGCTTTCTTTAAAGAAAATAATCATATTCAAACAATCAAATCATTTGATCGTGTTCCATTATGTTTTTGCGACAAAACATATATGTGAAGTAGAGAGAAACAGAACACTGCTGTTTCTTGGCACTCTTGGGACTAGTAGTAACTGTTCAGTGTATCGTAACACTTCAGTGTATCGTAACAGTTCAGTGTATTGTAAACAATCATTTTCAAGCTGAGCTACAAAATTCTCTTCATTTGCTCCTATCCAGTATAGACGAAATTTGATTTTCACATTAAGAACGAGAGCTTTTCTTATATGTTCATTATATTTCAGTATTGTTGTAGTGCTCTCATCCCCCACCATTAACAATCCTAGCCAAAGATTGTGAATGTACTGGGATAAAATCGTAATGAACAATAGTCACAAATTTCACGGAAAACTGGACGTACATTGAAAATAGTATATAGTTTTGTGCAAATAGTTAAAAAAAGCTAAATTAAAAAAAAATGCTAAAGTTGTCAAAAATATAGGTACTTTCAGACATATTTCAAAAACTTTTCAAAAATAAGCCCAAAAAAATGCAGTTTAATTAAGAAAAGTCATGTAATAAAAGACGCTTGTGCAGACCTAACTTATTCTGACGGTATACGGATAACTGCTCTCTGTAACCTAAGAAAAAAAAAATAATAACCATCCACTAGGGTTATCAATACCATGTCGCCTCACCTCCCAGAAGGTAATGTTTCTGAAATCAGAATTTTCATTATTATTATTATTATTATTATTATTATTATTATTAGTAGTAGTAGTAGTAGTAGTAGTAGTAACATTACAAAATTGCAAGAGTTAGAACGAAAGAAAAAGAGTAGTTCCAGTGCCTTGGACAAGGAAGTTATTAATTCATTCCGCAGTCACATATCTGAGAATGTTGTCTCTTTTAGGTTTCTCCATTTTACCCAGGACTAAAATTATTACATGATGAAACAGATTCATAGTTAATGAAAATTATTTTCTGCAGCTCGAGCAAGATACACTCATTTAAGACGTGGGAAACTGAACCTCATTACAGGAGTTCTTGCAGTCTAGGCTCCCATGACGCCTTAACCACCTTTTAATGTGAGGCTACCAAGGGTAGCATATATCTTCAGACGGTCACCCTCATATGACAGCCCAAAATTTAACGAATATGACAGACTCCTTTAGAGTACAGTCATACAAGTACTTAATGTTACTCTTGAAGATGGGCAATAAGATGAAGCTATATTTCTCGTCAAAACAGGAGGCATAGATATCCGAAAGACATCTCAGATAGTAATCCCTGCATTCCTGTTCGTATGTGGCCTCCAGCAACCATATACCAGCAATTTTTCCCTGAACCACTCAGTCATACAAAAATTTTGGATATTATCCTAACTCCACAAGACTTTGAAAAGGCAATAAATGACATGCCCATGCACTCTTCCCCAGGCCCAGACTCATGGAATTCCGTGTTCATCAAGCATTGCAAGAAGCCCCTGTCGCGTGCCTTCAGCATTCTATAGAGTGAAGCAGTTCATTTTCTAATATTCATCAATGGAATCAGGCACTGGAATACTTTTAGGTTTCCTAACCAGATCACTTTTTCCTAACTACTAACTGCCACATTGGAATAGCCCATTCCTGGAGAGTATATAGTCTCAAAATTGCTTGAGGAAGAACAAAACTCACCTCCTTACTATCTAGGCACATGCCTCTTCATTCAGACCATTCGTATCGTAGTTCCTCTTCGCCTTGCCACCCCATCTTCACAGAATAAAAGTGCATTTACGGCAGTGCATCGGCAGACTAATTCGGATACCATGGTCTTATTTGTCGTACATCATAGTAGTAGATCACAAGGCATGAAGATATTAACATCATCGTCAAAAGAAGCCTTGCCATAGTTTAATGCTCAGCTATATATGAAATCCACTCTACAAGGACACAAACATGTGGAGATGTAGTTAAAGCTGATGGTGTGGGATGGTATATATACATCCACATTTCCTGTTACCTATTTGTAATTCAGCAGTAAAGAAGGTAGTGGAGCCACGACAAGGAAACCCAGAAGTCTATAAAATACTTTTTCGTTCTTATATGTTCGGAGACCCCTCAGCTGGTGAGGAACACTCTCGTTCAAGTTCCTAAAAAAATTATGAATAAAACTCATTAGGAAAACTAAGGATGTCAGAGAGGCTGATTTCCTGTTCCAGGGTCTCAGCACTTGTTGTATCTTGGACACGTCCGAACTCTATGGATCTAGATGAAGTATTTTCAGTGATAGTGTTGACAAACACATCTTTGTATTTATAATATGGTCTTTAAAACAATTGTACAATGTAACAAATAAATTAAAAAAAATAGTGGCAGGGAAGAAAATAGTGCAAATATATATAATAACAGCAGCAGCGTCAACAGCATCAGAAGCACGAACAGCAGCAGCAAAATCAGCAGCAGCAGCTGCAGCAACAGGAACAGCACTAACAGCAGCAACAGTAGCAGTGCCAGAGAAGAAAAATGAAATTAGTAATAGCATAAAACAGTAATAGCAATAAACGACAGCAAAAGGAGAAGTTTAGTTATCTGAAATCCTATTTTATTTAGTGGGTACCGCAACAATTCTGCTCACATCATGCAGATCTGCAGATCTTCCATTTGCTAAGTTATGTATATCCTTTGCTGCTCTATAAAGGGGGCTCCACATGACAACCATTCCTCGGCCCTAAATAGAAGAGAGTCAGAAATAGCGATGTTGCGAGTGAATCTAGTCACCTGGTCTAATAAGTATCTTGAAGTCAGTTTTACTAGTTACAGCTTAAGCACTTTAAGGAACTAGTGAAAGAGTAACGTTTGTAAAGGAGCAGCTTAAATCTAGGGGATACGTCTACAGAATGTACACACACACACACACACACACACACGATAGAGCAGAGACCCAGTAGCGGACAGCGAAGAGGCGGGGCCAGGAGCTGAGTCTCGACCCCTGCAACCACAATTAGGTGAGTACACACACACACATACATATACAAACACCGAACAGGCCAAATATCTTATCAACAAGTGCCTTTGACAAAATGGTGACTAACACACACACACACCAAATACAGATATACGTATCAAAATGAAAACAGACACGGGATATATTTAATGAAGAAAAAATACTTCAGATTGTTATAAAACTAAATTTCTCAAACACTTACAAAATCGGAAAAAAATAAACCTTAATTCCCAAGTTAATTTGATTATTACATCTACTTCCTCTCTCACTATGTAATCTCCAAGAGATAGAATAAATAAAAGCATTTTGGAAATATTGTTTTATACTTAAATTGTGTGAATTTTCTGAGTTAAGTGAATCTTGGGTTCTTTGTGGTTATTATTATTATTATTATTATTATTATTATTATTATTATTATTATTATTATTATTATTATTATTATTATTATTATTATTATTATTATTATTATTATTATTATTATTATTATTACATTAAATCAAAGCACTAGCTTAAATATTTCATGGTGCTGACAATAAAGACTAAAGTTATAATTTAAAAATGTACAAATCCATTAGAATATGGAGACATTTGTAGGAAGAATTAGAACGCAAAATTTTGATAGAACATGCAAAAGAGAAGGGAAATGTATGATTTAAGAAGCGAGGATTGTTTTATTACAAGGTAATGGAAATTAAGACTCTGGTAGAGGGTTAGTTGAAAGCAAAAGGTTAACAATAATATGCAAAGAAAATAGATGGCAAAAATTAGCCAATATAAAACATATATTGAGACCATATTTATGGATTTTTTTATGAAAACATTGATGACTGGATATCAAAACATTGATGACTGGATATCAAAATAATTACAGTTATGCAAATTAATAAACGTGGAGATAGATGTTGATTCTCAAGGAGAAAAAAAAGAAAAATCTACAATGACCGAATTAAAAAAAATCTGAAGGCTGGATAAATCGAAATTAGAAGCATTGTAATTTTTAAATCCTAGTTATATACACTTAAAGATAAATTTATGTTTGATAATGAATACAATTAAAATTTTACTTGTATTTGGTATAAGGAAGACTTTGATAAAGTAAATAAAGAATTATTAAAAGAGGTGGACGGTATATTATTAATAGCTTAAAAAGATATAAACGGAGAGGTCGATATTATAATGGATATTTTAAAGTTTAGAGAAACAGTGTGGATGACCTATTAACTTAAAAATGGATAAAAAAAATCGGCCAAAAAGATCAGTCTGACAATTATATGTGGTTTAAAATGGATAACAACTCAGCCAAAAAAATAATATGGAAATAATTTATTTTTCAACAGTCAATATACTAAAGAATCAACACGAGGGAGAGAAAGCACTTCTCTATAAATTTTCTATTTAGTATTTCCTAGTGAAGGAGATAATTTATCTACGATTTCTATATGAAATTATCTGGAAAACGTGACCATATTATATTTGCCCCCAAAAAATAGGTAGAAAAAAAGTTGTTTAGATGCAAAGATAGATGAAAGATGCAAAATACAGAGAATAACTAGATGTTATTAAATGTAATAGATAGAATTGTTTAAAGACAATAAACAAAATTGATTAAAGATAATAGACAGAACTGATTAAATATAATAGATAGAATAACGTGCTACAAGGGAATGAGGTAAATTATATAATCTGTTTTTTTTTTTTAAATATTTATAAAATGTTACAAAAATTTCTCTCAAAATGAAAACTAAATAATAAAATAGAGAAAACAATTAATATGAGGTGTTGTAATGATATAATAAAGGAACAAAGGTCTTGGAATCGCTAAATCCATCAAGGGGGAGGTGCCTTGATGTTGGTAATGGAATTTTGATTCAAGGAACTGAACCTGTCCTCCACTTCACTGGCTTGATCCTGAAGGTTTTCCACTCGTGCGAATTTGGCGCTTCCCTTTAATAATAATAATGGTAATAATAATAATAATGGTTAGTAATAATGGTAATAATGATGATAATAATAATAATAATAATAATAATAATAATAATAATAATAATAATAATAATAATAATAATAATAATAATAATAATAATAAATAATTAGTAATGATAATAATAACAGTGATAATGAAATCAAATTAGGAAAAGTCCCAGTTCACAGATTAATAAGAAAAATATAAAACTAGCCTATACAAGGAAAGATTACTGAAAAAGAACAAAATAAAGTGTCGCTATGGAATTTTGAAGAAATGCGCAAAATTATTACTTTTTTGACTCTTGTTTACTTTTAAGACCCAATTTGGAAATGCTAAGTGACAAAAATGGTTTTAATGTGAAAAGTGATGTAGGGAAGAACTATCAAATTATTTGCCTTTCCACTAATTAGAGAAGTTGCTAAAACAATTGAGAAAATCATTTTCGAGAAAAAATTGTGAAAACCTGTAGAATGAAAAGGGACTGTATTACGACAGTACAATAACCTATGTTACGTGTTAAGATATCTTATTAATGAAAATAAGATACCGGAAAAATTAAGCAAATTTCCTAAACTTGCTTGTAAGAGATAAGTGAAAAGTGGACATAAATCCAGAAGTTCTCTAGTTAACCCTTTTGAGGACTAGTTCTTATGCTTTTTGTGTATCCATATGCTCTTGCGCTTCCCTCCACAGGATGGATATGGAGTGTACAGTAAACTAGCGACTTCGGTGGCAAGATCTAATCTAATCTGTATTACATTCAAGGAAAATTCAGTGAATGACGTGTGCCGACAAGGCTCCCTTCTTCTGATATATTGTCCTCTTACACTGGTGACAGGACATCCAAAGTATTTACTTTGATAGATTTTCTCTTTTATGAGACTCTTCAATCACTGCCTCAGTAGTGCCATTAGTTTTAATCTGTTATATTTTTCGAAATTATGCGAAGACAAAATAGTTTGCATATACAAAGATTTAAGAAGAAAAACTTTGATCGAGTTCCTAGGAAGAAAGGAATTTGGATAATGCATAATATGTGAGATGTTAAGAGTAAATAGTTACACTGGATATAAGAGTGTTTAATAGAAAAATGTCTGAAGTGCTGATATCACTAGTTGGGTCCCACAAAGACAAATCCACTTTTCCTATGATTTTAAATCAGAAAAAAAGTAATATCAATCTATTTGAAACTAATGTAAAAAAAGTAATCTTATATAAAGCATGAAGCCAAGATTTCTGAAGCATTTTACGGGAGAATTTAACACATAGAGAAAAAATGGATGATGGAATTTAATAATGATAAATGCTACGTAACTGAAATTGGTGAGACTGTAAATAATTCTTTCAAAGGTTTTTATTTATATGTTTAAAATATGAGAAGATTAGATAAAGAAAGAAGTATAAGGATAATTATAAATAAGTTATCTTCAGAAAATTCAATAAAAATAAATGTGATAAGTTTTATAATATACTGGTTATTTTAATAATAGCGTTTAAATATATAGATAGCAAAATACTAAATATTTTTTAGCAAATTTTAGACCCAAACTAAAAAATACCGCTTTGATATGGAGCCCGCACCTTTATTATTATTATTATTATTATTATTATTATTATTATTATTATTATTATTATTATTATTATTATTATTATTATTATTATTATTATTATTATTATTATTATTATTATTATTATTATTATTATTATTATTATTATTATTATTATTATTAATTATTATTTTTGATTATTACTATTACTATTAGTAGTAGTAGTAGCAGTAGTAGCAGTAGTAGCAGTAGTAGCAGTAGTAGTAGTAGTAGCAGTAGCAGTGGTAGCAGTAGTAGTAGTAATATTAGTGGTGGTAGCAGTAGAAGTAGTTGCAGTAATAGTAGTAGTGGTAGCAATAGTAGTAATAATAATAGTAGTAGAAGTAATAGTAGTAGCATTAGTATTCATTAAATGCTGGGGAAACATTAAACCCGGAAGAGTCATACATCGCCTGGAGATTGGGATGTAATGAAGTTTGATCCATGAAAGGGAAGAGCACTTCTTGTTTCTTAGATCAAGAGCCATTCACCGGAATCAAGGTCCCATCAGCCCCCCACTCCCCTTTTCCTTCCTTACCCATAAAGGAAATTCTGAACCTTTACATAATTTATAGAAAAAAAAAAAATCGATAAAATGAACGACCAGGAAATTATTCACCTATTTTAAACTCAAAATACTATAAGAAAGACACTTTAAAAAAAGAAACAATTTAAGGGTGGAATATAGAACAGCTTGTTCCTCATCATTAACATTATAACGTGTGTGTGTGTGTCTTCGTCTTGTTTGAAAAAAAAAACTTACACTGGAGAACAAGATTTTGTTTATAAAGAGCTTAGCAGTTCGTCGTATTGTCTCAATAACAGCTTGTGCTACAGCTGTCAACAGTAAGCCATTTAGTTTCAACTACGGAATATTTGCTTACTGTCAATTCAGCAGCGACTTACCTCATAACTGAGTTCCTTCTTTTGATACATTCCAATGTCTTGAGGCGCCACCCAAGAAAGCGAATTCTTTGCAAAACACGTTAAGAAAATTCGTTTTATTTTACTTGGAAAAATTATATATAGTTTTGTGAATCATATTAAAGGCAGTCTGATCAGATGCACATTCTAATTTATGTGTTTCTTTAAAAAGCCCCTGAAAATGTTTTGACAACCCTGTATCTGACTTCATAACTACTACACTCATAATCTTTCAAATATATACAAACATATACTTTTTCAAATCTTATTATGCTAGAATACTAAACCTTTTTCGTATTTAAACACCTCTGAAGCGCACTAGCAGAAAGCAATTCCGTCTTAATTAGCTTTTATAATTTGTATTTTGTTATCCATATGGAAGACTGACAGATCACCATGATTTTCAAACTTTTAAAGCTTCACATATTCACACTCAAGAACTCGAGACTTTGGAAGAGGTGACCAACATGGAGAAGTGGTTCTGTAACATGTGTGTATCTCAGTGGTTGACTTGATGGTTCAGTAACATGTGTGTATCTCAGACTTGTTGTTTTTGAGGGGCCATCCACACCAAGTTTCAAATGAAAAACAACTATTTCATAGGTGATTACGGAACGCGTGTTGCAAAACAAGTTTTTATTGGGCCAACCTTTCGCTTGGTATAGAACTTTGTCAAGTCATGATTTAAAAAAAGCTCGACACAGAGCGAAACGTTGTCCCAATGAAAGTTTTTTCTTCGGCGTTATTAGATTATACCTCAGAGGTAATATGAAGTCCACTAAGGTTTACATTTAGTCCAAGTACTTATGATTGTGTTCAAGATTTTTTTAAATTTTACTCTGGAGAACGACAATGCCTTTTTTTCACTGGGAATCCGGAACGCAATAATTTAATATGAAGTTTACTAACTCATCCTGGAGCACAACAAGAACTAAATTTTGTTCAGAAGCACTTTGGAACACCAAGCGATGCTTTCATTATGACTGACACAGCTATGCTTTGAACCATGTTGTTTTTCACTAAGTGACAGTATTACTAAAGTTTCACATAGATTGTTAACTGCACTTTAAGTCGGTCGAGACGTCTTCACTTCAGCCCCAAGCGTGTCATATAAACCAAGAACAACACTCATTTATAATATAGTTTATGTAGTGACGAAATATTCCACTTCGATATTGTTAATCTTTCGTTGCAACTATTCTTATCTTCATGGACTGCGGCGTGGAAGTCACTGACTATTTCAAACCACCAGGCTCTGAAAGTGGATAACCTCCTCTGTAGCAGCATTTATAGGCTCCATTTTGGAGCACACCATCGCTAGAGTTCCACGTAGAGTGCCACACCAGCTCTGAATAGCCATGTACACCAGACCAGCACTACCCACTAGACTAACATTCAACAGATT
>WNWK01000747.1:170000-295000 GCA_009830355.1 Cherax destructor | reverse complement strand
GAGTGAGAGAGGGGAGGAGATTGTGGAAGCTAACTCCAAAGGTGAACAGGTAGAGTGCACCACGGGAGGAGACAGTGGAGGCTAACCCCAGAGGTGAGCAGGTGGACTGCACCAAGGGAGAGGCAGTGGAGTTTAAGTCCATACACAACTTCACCTATACTGAGACAGCACATGGGACATGAAAGACTTAAAAAATATTTATTATTGGTTCATAGAAAGGATCCAGGAGCTGCAACTCAATACTCGCAAAGACGCTTGAAAAATATATGCACATATAAATGCCCAAACTCATACATGTTGTGTGTGTGTATGTGTGTGTGTGTGTGTAAGTGTGTGTGTGTAAGTGTGTGTGTGTAAGTGTGTGTTAGTTAGTTACCATTTTGTCCTAGGCACATGTCAATTAGACACTAGGCCTGTGTATATATGTGTGTGTATGTGATGTGAAACACTGAAATGTTTCTGCCCACCGAATGAACGCCTCCGTGCGTAAAAGAGCTTTACCACTAGGCCACCGGGGTTATGTGTGTGTGTGTGTGTGCGTGTGCGTGT
Organism: Cherax destructor; assembly: GCA_009830355.1. Taxonomy (NCBI): domain Eukaryota; kingdom Metazoa; phylum Arthropoda; class Malacostraca; order Decapoda; family Parastacidae; genus Cherax; species Cherax destructor. The sequence goes on along the minus strand of WNWK01000747.1, from coordinate 294,451 downwards.
GTGTGCGTATGTGTGTGTGAGTGTGTATATATTTGTGTGTGCATGTGTGTGTGTGAGTGGGTACGAGTGTGTGTGTGTACGTGCACGTATGCATGTGTATGTGTGAGTGTGTGTGTGTGTGAGCGTGCGTGCATGTGTGCGTATGTGTGTGTGTGTGTGTGCGTGTATGTGCGTGTGAGTGTCTGCGTGAGTATTCGGTACCAGTTTACAAATGTCATCACGAAGCATCAATTGCTCCACTAAAAAAAAAAAATCCCTCTTCCCAAGCTTCGATTTTGCGAGACATTTTATATCGCGGTTGATAAAGTCATAATTAATGTTAATGAATATGATCAGGGTGACCAGCTAGCTTTTATTTTCTTTCATTGTCACCTGTAAGTTGTAAGGCCACAATGTTATCCAAAAACTGCATCGTAATGTGCAAAGTGAAATTTTACCCCCACCTCTTGTATGATGTTCTATCCTTTCTTGTCATTTGAATTCTATTCCAACCCCGGCTAATACCACATGTCATTTTCATAAACGAAATAAATCCTGTAATTTATTTAAATTCATTGTGATTCGAGTAATTATTTATTAGTATTATAGAGTAATGTATAAATCATATAAAACCTATTCAAAATTATATTGAATCATTTGCATTACATCACTACGAGAATATATACATTATATATATATATATATTATATATATATATATATATATATAATATATATATATATATATATATATATATATATATATATATATATATATATATATATATATATATATATATATATATATATATATATATATATATATATATATATATATATATATATATATATATATATATATAATATATATATATATATATATCGTGCCTAATAGGTAAAACTTGCTCTTCTTGCCGAATATCACAAATGATATTATGATTATTGTTATTTTTTAAATTTTATTGATATTATTTTAATGGGAACATTTTTTGTCTCATTATTTTAACATGATTATTAACATTACTATCGTTAATAATAATAATAATAATAATAATAATAATAATAATAATAATAATAATAATAATAATATTATTATTATTATTATTATTATTATTATTATTATTATTATTATTATTATTATTATTATTATTATTATTATTATTATTATTATTATTATTATTATTATTATTATTATTATTATTATTATTATTATTATTATTATTATTATTATTATTATTATTATTATTATTTGCGGTTTCCTTAACCTAAATTATCAAATAAAATAATTTCCTGAAATTCAACACCCTTAGATTTTGTAAACAAGAACAAATAAAATTCAAGAGCTGAATTGTATTTCATCAGTGAAAAATAAGTAGATTATCTAGCATTAAAAAAATCATTGTTTCTACCTCACTGCCTTAGATTTTTTCCGTCAGACTACTTGCTCCCTGCTGATTTTTTTTTTAATTAAATATTATTCAGGAAATTGTCCAGAATTCTCCTGGAGTAAAGTTATACTGAATATACATTACTTTCATATTTTTCTTGTCCCCTTTTGTTGGAACAAGATACAACGTGCAGTGTATGGGGCTACTGACTGTCAATACGTGGATTAATTTAAGTCCTTTGTGGTCGAAACGTGTTCTCGATAAATGCGATGTATCGCATATTGAATATTTTTCGCATATTGTTTGGATATTTTACCATCGATATAATTTCTGGATTCAACAAACTCTTCGTGATGATGGAGGATGTTGCATGATGTTTAATGAAAAAAACATAAAGTTTACTTTTTAAATGTAGCAATTGATAATTTAAATAATGTGGCTTTCAAATTCGGTTATAGTACATGTACTATAACCGAACCGGATCTTACCTCAACGATTAAATATGGAGCAGATCTTCACATGGTAAGAAATTCTTATACATAAATATCAGTTTTTCTTCACCTTCTTCGGGCAAATACTGAAGAAGCCTCTAGAGAGTAGGCGAAACATTTCTGCAATAAAGATACCCAAGTGTTGCACATGCATCTTATTCCCTCATCGTGACGGTACCGTAAATTCTTAATAATATTACACAATAGTAAGTTATTTGTCACCCTTATTCCCCTCGGGCACAAGTGCCGAATCTTCATTTTATTCTGGTCGGTCTTTCATTTATCCTGCTTTCCATACAGGCTGGCCGCTTATCCAGTGTTTGCTAAAGTCACATCTGAGACTCTAAAATAACATTATGGTCGTAGTTCTAGGTTAAGTTAAGTTAACGTAAAATAAGCTACATTTATGTGTTGTAATGAGACATTAAAGAAATACCAGTAACCACAACATCATCATCAACTACAACAACAATAATAATAATAATATCATTATTAATATTCTTAATATAAATAATAATCTAAATAATAATAATAATAATAATAATAACTAATAATAATAATAACTAATAATAATAATAATAATAATAACTAATAATAATAATAACTAATAATAATAATAATAATAATAATAATAATAATAATAATAATAATAATAATAATAATAATAATAACATAATAATAATAATAATAATAATAATAATAATAATAATAATAATAATAATAATTTACTCGGGAATTCTACATAAACACTCAAGTCTATGTAGCAAGACCTTACATGCATAGCTCATTCAATCTTGGCAGACAACTCTGCTAATCAAGTGTGTTGAGGAAAGAAAAGTTTTGAACCTTTGCCATGAACGTTTACTGAAGCTTGAATAATTTATTTTTCTGGTAGCCAAGATCTGAATCCGCTGAACTTTTCCAAAATTTAAATCATTATATAAATATTGCTAAGACCTAATTCTTTTAGTAGCATCTCCTCATTCTGTGAAGATTATTTATAAATTGTATTACTTTAGAAAGATATAATATATGAAAGATATAATATATGTTAATAACATTTATTTTCGAGTAATATTTTTAAAAACAGTGAGGAAAAAGTGCACTATTGTCACCTCGTTATGAACAAACTGGTGACAGCCTTTAACTCATGAACGTATAACAAAAATCAATTGACAGTACCTGAAGGTAATCACATCACGGATGAGGTCAACTTTTCAGATCTCTACAATGCTACTACAAGACTTTTCTGTATTTTTCTTTAACCAAGTAGATATGTTGAGAAAGTTAAGATAAATTATACTTATTTAAATGGATATTAAGATTTCCTTAAAGGAATGTATAAGTGTTATTAAGAGAGTGACAATGCCATTTATGATCTTAAGTGGATGATTACTCCCACTGTTGATAGGTAACTTCCTATCAGAAGTTTTGTTACCAAGTTAAGGGTCGTCATGAGTGCAGGAATATATGCTTTATGCAGTCCGGCTTCTAACTTAAGCGACGTGCGTTGAGATAACAACGTTCTATGAGATTATATGTCCAGCGCTATTGGACATAATTCATCCGTTGACTTTATTTCGTTATTAGGCCTTAACTATACGTATGATTGTAGTAAAAGATGACAAGTAGTTATAAAAAGAGTCAAAAAAATCAGAAACTTCTTGTTTAGTAGAAGTACAGTATACATACAGAGGTTTACTTTAGATAATAAATGATAAATGTATAGTATGAGAGGGCCCCCTCTGACATCTACGACCCTTCTTGGGGGTTCACTATATTTGTTGGGTTGTTTGAAAAATATTTTGAATTATTTAGCAACAAACCACGAAACGGGACGAGTCTGAGCCCATGGCGAGTGATTCCTACAAATCCAGGCCATAGGTTCAACCCCCACCCGTTCCGTGGTTTGAATGCAATCGTGTCATTACAATTTCGTGAGTCATTTAGCAATAATTTGCTTGGTGTTTTAGCAAGAATACTTGCTGGATCACAGTCAAAATATTTTTTTTAAAGTATAATAGAAGAAGCAGAATTATTCGTTCATTTATATAAATCAAATCGAAAACAAATAAACCAAGAGATTTTCAAATTTTACGAAATTCTTTAGTAGTCAAACACTTGAGCATGTATACATTACTGAAATATAAATAAATAATTTAATAAATTTACATATGTGTTGTCACGAATAAAAACATGACTGCAAGAAAAACCACTTAATTACCTTCGTTGTCATAATTATGGTATATTTATACACAAAAAAAGTTGTTGTTTTCACGTAATGAACTTTTAATTGCACATATTTTATACCAGCAAATAGCCTGAATTAAAGAAAGAATATTTTTCACACAACAGAATGCATTTTAATTATATTAAACGTGTCTCTTCTGTTTCACTGTCTTAGATACCCCCAGTAAAACTTATTTCTATGCATATAAGTAAAAAGCAACACAATACACATTAATATACACACACACATACACTGGCGCACACACGCCGCGAGGCTTGCATACACAAGAGGGGACTATGAAGGCATGAGAGAACTCCTATCAGGAATACAATGGAACGCTGAAATTAATGGGATGCTACCACAAGCCATGACGGACTCTTTTATTCAGAGGTGCTAGGAAGCCGCAGACTCACTCATTCACACCCAAAGAGAAAAGAGAGGAAAAAAACATAAAGATAGCCCACAGTATAACTGAAGAGGTGTAGATACGAAGGCAAGAATGAGAGAGAGAATGGAAGATGAAGAAAACACGAAATTTACAGAAAATAGGGAGAGGTTCAAGAAATTAATTCCGTAGAGTACGAATGGAAGCAGAGAAATAATTTCAACAAGGTTGACACCAAACACAAACTGTTCCACAACACATTAGGTGGAATTATTATACAAAGAGGTAGAACGAACTGAGAAAAAAAATCGTGACCTTTTAATAGGAAAAATGATCCCTGAAGAACTCAACAGAAGATTTAAGGAGATTTATACAAATGAACAAGAACCAATTCGGAAATTGGTAGAGAGAACAGTTCTTTTGCTGATGAAGAAAACTTAAAAAAATGAATAAGTGGTGAGACAAAGAGAATTGGATTCATCGCCAGGACACCATATGAACTCAACTTGGATATTAAAAGAAGGATCTGAAGCCCTAAGCTACAGGCACAAATACAAAACACTACAAGTGATGGAAGAGTTACTAGTTATCTGAGAGAAAGCCAATATTGGGTCAGTATACAAGATTATGTCGATAGATTGGTGTAATAATACTTGAGTGCAGTTTCCGTGACATGATTGCCTTGTATGGTTATAAAATATAGTAGAATATTTTAAGAAAGGGGACTTTATCAAGGAACCCAACCTAAAGAATAGAGATAGAAAATGATGCTTAATGAACCTTCGGTGACAAGGAGGAAGCTTCACTAGATAAGGGTACAACAAATAAATAAAATGCAGTTTTATAGTAAGGACACATTTAAATGATGAAAGACAGTGGTGGAGTTCCTCAAGGGTCAGTGCTTGAGCCTGTAGTGTTCACTTTATATGTTTATAATCAACCTGGAGACATAGTTATTCATGACTATGTTAGAAGATGAATCGAAGCTAATAAGGAGGAAATAAAAATAAGATAGCTACAAGGCACTTTATAATAAATGGGTTATATTATAATATTGATCTAGAAAGCTGGTATTATTGTTCAGTCTTAACAAGTGCATAATATTTAATATTCGAGCTACTGGAAAGATGACCAAAGAAAATGTAACATCAAGGAAGGAAACAAGCAATGGAGTCAGAGTAAAGATCTGAGGGTAGGCATCACACCAAGCTTATCCCCTGATGCCCACATAAACCATATAACCTCAGCAGCATAAGAAAATTTGGAAAATGCAAAAATTTTCTTTAGAAATCTGAACAAGGTTTTATTCAGAAAGTTGTATACAAAGTAAAACTTGCACATAACCTTCAAAATTTAATATCATACTGGTTCTGAAGTTGAAATGCTCCAACTAATAAAACAATCACAATGGTTAGCTGACCATTACTTTATTAGAAGAGAAATATAAAGTGAATTGGATAAAAAAAAAGAGACAAAGACATATTGTTTTATATAGAAGTAAGCAGAACAATGAGAGACAGATGGAAATAAAATTTTGCAGACATTATACATGGCTTGAAAAACAGGCATCAAAGAATCTAAGTTTTTAGAAAACATCAGTCGAATAAGCTTACGTTGTTGGGCCCAACAAATAGAACACAATCCTAGCAAATTATTCACGTTGTGAAAAACAAAACAAAATAAAAATATGTATGCAAACAGGAGAGTTATTGAAGCATCTGGAAATGACACCTCGTCACTTAGCATAAAAAAAGATAAATTAGCAATTCATTCAGTACCGTCCATCATCATTAGTAAATTGTCTGGAGATCTCTGGAAAATTATCGATCCTCAAAAATCAGGTAACAGATATAAAAAAATGACCAAGCCAGTGCCAGTCAAGGTGGCATCCATGATCAAAAAAGTTCAAAGCTATTTATTGGGTCTGTTGCTGCTCTAATATAAGAGTTAAATAAAGAGTCTGGAAGACCTATTTTGCGTAAGGCCAGATGGACATTGTGTCCACGACAGAGTCCCGAGAAATGAGCTTCTATTGGGATTATGTATTGTGGGCAGAAACCTTAAAAATAATCCAACTGTTGGGACACGCAAACCAACAAAATAGCTGGACTCACACACACATACACACAAAAGGTGAGACATACACCAAGAGCGTGATGCCCATTACGAAGCATAGAGGGATGTGTTCTTCAGGGAGGTTTATCGACAGCCAGTCCATCAAATCACTGAGTCCAGAATCGCTAAGTCAGCAGCTGCAGGTGCCTTGGTCTGCCACTGGGTCATTTGCTAACTCTCCTTCATATGTGTACTTAGTGACAGGCATAATTAAATGGATCATCTTTTTACAAAGACTCATATCTGGTGATGTTTCCTGACGAATAAACTAATAACAACAACCGCCATTCTTGAGGCTTATAAAGAAACCTAATGCAGAACAAGAATATATTTTAGCGAATTTTAGCAAATTAAAAAAATAGTATGGCTTTCAAAAAGATGGCTGAGCATAGCTAAAACTTTGGCAATTCTACAACCCATTCCTGAACGAAATTTCGTCTAAAATAAACTCTATGCATATTATGTATTTACTCCCAATTGTCGGCATGTTATCCCTGTAGCCATTCCTAGAGTTCTTGATCAAACTGAAGGAAAGAAAATCTCTAAAACACACCATTATATTTTTCACAATAGCCTCTGTCAAAACACTGAAGCTTGTCCTAAAAAACTTTCCAACACGATAATGAGCAGAAGCAAACATCCAAATCAACTATCAGAGGGTTAAGGAAAGACAAAAACCAACGTTCTTGATTGGTCGTCATAATTTTCAAGGTTCAGTGTAAAGCAGAACGCCATTGAAGCGCTTGACTGGTTTTGCATGAAGGAACTGGAGAATGTCTGCATAGAGACGCTGGAGATGTTTAGCATACAGGAAGTAGAGAAGGTTTGCTTGGAGGAACTGGAGATGGTGTGTGTGTGATTGTCTGTAAATGAATGTGTGTGTGTGTGTGTGCCTGTGTGTATATGTGTGTATGTAACTTTTCATAATTACTTTATCCATTTGGAAGGCTTAAACCCATAGAGAGCCTGAGATAATGGGAGATAGTCAGGCTTAGTCCGAGGAAGAAGAGGGTAGCTGTAATTCTTTGGATGAAGAGCCCTTCAGCAGCAACATAGCACATCCCTTGAAGGATGTATGATTTTTTGAAAGATGTAATATATGCATACAACATTGGTAGCCATAAGGAATTTTGCATTTAATTTTTTTTTAAATAAGAAATTCATGCAAGAAATAAAATCTTAGTAAATATGTGAATCACAAACTTCATGGCCAGTAACTCATAAAACTCCAGGCGAGTGTGTAAGCCACTCTTCATGGGTACAAACCCCACCCATACATGTGGCTTGTCTGCAATCTTTTCATGATGATTTCGTGAGTCATGTGAATCGCTTAATTCAGTGCAGCGATTTAAGTGAATTGTAAGGCAAAATTTTACCTGTGCTTTCTAGAACATCACAATTTGAAGGGAATACATATTGATAAAAGAAAACAATACCACAGTATAATGTATAAAACTTAAGCGATTATAAAAACTTCAGCGGTGAGATTAATATTTCCGAGAAGGCTGAACCAAATATATTATTTTCGTGTCTGTTTAATTCATTGATCGTCATGGACATCATCGCCCCAATGATCTGGTCTCAGACCAGGCCTCTTAAATTAGAAAATATATTTTACAGGATTATAAGATATCAACAAGAACACTGCAAAGGAACGATATGTAGAGTATCCACATAGTGTAATTATAAATATGTAAAGTTTACTTATTTTTTATATATTTTAGTAATTTTAGTTTTTTTTTGGCTTCTCATTTAGAACTCCTTTCAAAATATGAATGGAACAAAGGTGCTAAGATTTGTTTTTCAAACTTTTGAAATGTTTAATCATTATCAGGTGAATTGCATGTTTATTGTGGTTATGTTGCGTCTCTGGACACCAGGCACGCCATTGCTACATTCAACATTCTCTCCTGGATTAAGATGATGAAGAACTTCTTGTGAGTCTCCTAAGATAAGGAAGACAAGGAGAGATGCTGTGAGACAGTTTATGGTGGGACGTGAGATGACTCGGAGAGATGCTCACCCAGGAGGAAGCTGCAAAACAAGATCTGGTCTCTGAGAAGATCACGAACGTAAACTTTATTTAAAACGTCTATGACGTTTTTCAATGAATGTTTTAGAAATTCAAATCAACATTATGCAAGTGACTCTTGTCTAGAAATTATAAGTGCCGAATAGGTAAAATTGGTCAATTAGCAAGAACTCATTTAAAATTAAGTCCTTTCTGAAATTTTCTCTTATACGTTTAAAGATATATTTTTTCATTTATGTTAATGTAAAAATTAATAATTTGTACCAGAAGAATCATAGAAAACTTATCTAACCTTATTATAACAAGCGCAATTTAATTTAACCTAATCCAACTAAATATATATTTAAGATAAGTTTACAATAATTTAATAAGAAACAAACACAATGAAATATTTTTTTGTCGTTAAGTTCAGAATGATTTTTGCGAAATTATTGCATAAACAAATTTTTGCTTGCCTTATTCGGCAAGAAGAGCGTTGCTATTTAAGCCAAAATCGCAAGTTTTACCTATACGCCACGACACACACACACACACACACACACACACACACACACACACACACACATATATATATATTATATATATATATATATATATATATATATATATATATATATATATATATATATATATATATATATATTTATACCTTGGCTGATACCTATCTCCAATACACCAGGGAGGAAGGAGGGGCAGCTGCCAGCTTCAGGGAGTCCCAAAAGTCGAGAAAATATGGAGAACTTGCCCATCATTGTATGTTTGTTCCCATAGGCTCAAAGACCCTTGGCTCGTGGGGAAAGAGTGCATTTAAGTTCCTCAAGGAACTGGGCAAAAGACTCAACAGGGTAACTAGGGATCCCAGGGCAGCTAGTTTTCTGTTCCAGCGACTCAGCACTGCTGTTCAGAGGGGTAATGCATGCTGTATTCTGGGCACGCGCCCCAGCTCAGAGGAGCTGGATGAGATTTTCGCATTATAATCAGTGACAAACATGTAACAATATGTACTAGACATGTATCTCTCACACTTCGTGTACTGTATATGCTATCATTATATCAACAATGTATCTCTTAAATCTTTTGTACCATATTATGTAATAATATATATACATATAGATGATATCGCAATATGAAAAACAACCACTGGGAAAATATAATGAACTTTTTAGTGCTTTCGTGATTTCTTACATTATCAAGGAACTGTAAAAATAATAGAACAGCAGAAGAGCGAGATTACTCCTCACCATTTCCTTTATGATGATGCGGCTGAAGTGGTTAAGGACCTGTCTAACAAGGCTTATTTTAAAATTTTAACATGTCGAACGTATCTTAAATTCTTCCCAAATTTTATTTATTAAGAATGAATCAGATTTGTATAATCCTATACCAATATTCATATTAAATTCAAAACTATTTTTTATGAAGCTTGATAATATTATATTTCACCCATGGACCTGCTTGATACAACTTTCTCGGCCTTTTGAAAATATATTGGAGAGTTAAAATCTCTCACATGAATAAACAGAGCATTAAACTCTTCTTCAATTCTAATGCTATATTTATGTTGTTGTAATCTTAGTTCAAGGCTTTTCCCAGTTTGACTGTAGTAAACTTTGTCACATTCTTTACAAGGAATCTTGTAGACACAGCCGTCAGCAGTTCTGAGGAACTTTTAATAAACAGTTTTTTATTTTATTAAGATTTTTAAATACAACTTTGATTTTTAAATTTCTTAAGTAGAGAAGGTATATCGAGGAAGTTTTTATGGGAGAACCAACATATTCTTAATTGAATAAGATTGTTTTTTTATTTTTGAATTGTAAAAAGTATTTCGGTCAGCTTTAAATTATTTATCAATTAAGTGTTTTGGGTATATTAGATCATTAGGTGTTTCATAAAACTTCAATATTTCTATGAAAATTGTGTTGCAAATACGCAAAGTTCTCAAAAACATTGATGAGAAACTTTAACTCTATCATAATGTGAAAAATAATAGTGCACATAAGAACTGTTATTTGTTGGTTTTCTTTATATTTTGGATTTAAAATCATCGTTCCCTTTAATAATTAATACATCTAGAAAAGGCAATGAATTATTTTGCTCAAACTCAACAAAAATTTATGGGAAAAGCTAAACTATTTAATTTAACAAGAAAACTGTTTATATCTATATTCTCAGGCATTAGACATAAAACATGATGATTTATGTCAAAATTCCAGAATTCATAGATGAAGAAGTCTTGATGATTTATGAAATAGTTAATGATCTAAAATACCCAAAAGACTTAATTAATAAATTCTTTAAAATTGCTAGAAATACTTTTTACAATTAAAAAAACGACAGTCTTATTCAACCGAGAAAATGTTGGTTCTCCCTTACCATGAAAACTTTCTTGATATACCTTCTCTACTTAAGAAATTTAAAATCAATGTTGCATTTAAAAATTTCACCTATTTTTAGTTGCAGGGGTCGAGTCACAGCTCATATGTGTGTGTGTGTGTGTGTGTGTGTGTGTGTGTGTGTGTGTGTGTGTGTGTGTGTGTGTGTGTGTGTGTGTGTGTGTGTGTGTGTGTGTGTGTGTGTGTGTGTGTGTGTGTGTGTGTGTGTGTGTGTGTGTGTGTGTGTGTGTGTGTGTGTGTGTGTGAATAAACGTACGTCAGGGAGAAACCTGGGTACATGGAGACCTTCAGTGTTTGGCAGGTGAAAGAAAACTTTCGAAAGGTCTTTGTCACAGTCACACATAGGAAGCCAATGTTCAAACAGGAAAAACAGGCAGGAGGGACTAGGAGAGTACTGCAGTGGAAAAATATTACAAACACATGCCAGAGTTACAGGGAGAGACTAGGTACTAAAGTGGAGTGAAATGCCAAGTGGAACACCACAAGGTCCAACTATTGGACCCATACTCTTTATGATATACAGGGAGCGGCATAATGCGCTTTGTAAACTAAGAATAAATATTTTTATATTCGGCTGCACTGATTCGGCAACAGTTATTTTAAGTAAAATAATTGTTGCCAGGAGCTTTGTCAAGCCGTTACGGCTCGACAAAGCTCCTGGAGATCGAAACGTTGCCAAAATAAAATATCGCATTAATTATTCTTGTATTCTTTTACTTAACATATTGTCGGTAATTCTACCAACATTAATACAACAATTATTTTAATGCGCTGCGTGTAGTAGAGAGTTGATTATCTTGTGCTTTAATATACTGGGTACAGTAGTGAGCTGACTACCTTGAGGTTTGATGTGATTGGTGCAGTAGTGAGTTGACTAGCTTGAGATTTAATTTGCTGGGTACAGTAATGAGTTGATTAACTCGTGCTTAAATATACTGTGTACAGTAGAGACTTGACTAGCTTGAGGGTTTAATATGCAGGGTGCAATAGTGAGCTGATTATATTATGTTTTTTTTTTTTTAAATCAATTTTGTGCAGGCTATAATTTTTCTTTTTATAGTATTGCAGAATGAAAAGGAAATTAGAATATGTGGCATCCTGTATCTAAATAAGCTGTATGGGGAAAGAAATTCCTTAATGTTAGTGTTTGTGGATGATGCACAAGCAATGAGGATAATATGGTGAGATGCTAAACTGAGGACTTTAATAGGCCGCATTAATAGTCTAAATTAAATGCCAAAAATCAAAGGTGTTGATAATAGAAAGAGAAGACGAGAAGCCAGTGAAAGTTCACCTCTTGAAAAGACGGAAATTTATTGAATCAGATAATAAAAGAACCTAGAAGTGGACATTACACCGAACCTCTCACCTTAGGCATCCATAAACATTTACCATTTGCATATACAGAGCTGGCAAATCTACAAATATTTTTACGAAATTTAAATAAGGAGGCATTCAGAATCCTGCTCACATCCTATGTATTATTAATATTGGAGTATTCAGTACAAGGATAGATCCATCATTTCATTGAGTAAACAAAAAATGCTGAGGAAGCTCAGATGTTTGTTCCAATTTTAGTTCTAGAAATAACAACGTTTAGACATGATAAGCATGACAAGCTCACTTCTACTCTTATAACCACAAATAGGCAATAACAAGTAGGTAAATTACACGAACGCGCTTGCACACGCACACCAACATATTTATTTACTTTTTTTTAATAGTTAATGACAGAATTCTCATTAAAATATTTATTGAAAATTTGTCAAAAATGTAAGAGCAGAAGCTAAAGTTTTGAAATTAATGAGAGATGTCTGCTTTGAAAGAAAAATGCTAGCAGCGATAAGAGTTAAAATTGCCTCCTTGGGATGGCATGTTTTTTTTTTTTTGTCTGGAGAAATAGGAAAATTTCTCCTGACGCGGTCTCAGTCATTTGACAGTCCGCTCCCTGGAGATTTTGCTCATCAGTACGAAACGTTCCGTTGGCTAACTTTCCACCCTTAAAAAATCGATATCACATAATTTTTGATGGTAGATATGAGATAATATGGGATAGTAAGCTTTCCTCACCAAATATAAACAATAAATGTCACATACGAGCGTCTTAGCATATGAGTAGCGTCACCATTGGTTCTTCCACCAATGGTGTTTTCTGTCTATATGAATGACTGCCCAAAATAAATCAATATATTTACAGGTGCTGTTAAAATCTTAAGTATAGTCAACAAAATTGAGTGTAAGATTTGTACAAGAGTATTTAGAGAATATTCTATAATAAAAAACTGAAAGTGCAAATAGGCATTATAAAGTTTGTAGTTTGTAGGATTAAAAAGCGTAATGTGTTGGGAGACTTTTTGCTGTCTAGTAGAGAATGTTAACCTTATTCTAAGAGCAACGATTTCCACATCTGAAAAACTGTTATCTAAGATACTGTTAATAAATCTCCAGACAAGTGGTGGGATCAAGAAAAAGACTTTGCGGTTTTTAGAAATAAATGAAAATCTTAAAAATGAAGTTGTGAAAAGCTCTTATGTTATACTGAATAAATATAAAATATCTTATAAATATTTAAATCGACAAATACTATAAAATTATAGTATGCTAAAACACATTTGGAATATATTAAAAGAAATGAAGACCAGACATATGAGAAACTGGTTTCCACAATCGAGATAAAAATAGGAGCTTGAAGAAAGTCTTAAGACACAAAAAAATGTATTCTTTGCTTCCCAGGATTATTAAGATAGAAATGAAGCGATAATTATATGTAAATTAAGAGACAATGTGGACTTCTTCGTATTAACACAAGGGAGACTAGAGGCTATTACTTTACAGTATGAAGGAAGCAGTTTACAATCTATATTGAAAAATGTTTCTTCACAGATTGAGTGGTAAATAGTTGGAGATAAATCAGGGAAGAAATAATGAACATTAAATGTGTTGAGAAATAAATATTTAACAGACGACGAGACATCACTAGCATAGAAACTGGTTATTAAAGAAAAACATTTACACACGTACACACACACACACACATACACACCACACACACACACACCACACACACACACACACACACACACACACACACACACACACACCACACACACCCACATACACACACACACACACACACACACACACACACACACACCACACACACACACACACACACACACACACACACACACGCACGCACACACACACACACACACACACACACACACCACACACACACACACACACACACCACACACACACACACACACATACACACACACACACACCCCACACACACACACACACACACACACACACACACACACATACACACACACACACACACCACACACACACACACACACACACACACACACACATAAACAAACATGCATGCACACATAAAAAAGCCTGCAATGTCACTTGTCCCAGAGCTGAAGGGTATGAGCTATGAGGAGAAACTAAAGGAGTTAATTTAGCTTGACGACACTAAATGATATATACATATATATATATATATATATATATATATATAATCATTTAGTGTATTAAGTTCAGATATGTTGGGGAATTTACGTGCCTTCAGAATTGCAAAGTTTATAGAAACTAAATTCAGAAGCTCCTCGAGCTTATCAGACGCCGATCGAGTATCCGAGATGCAGCACGCATTTCCTCTTTGGATCGAAAGCTGTGGAGTGGAGAAGTTCCCAAATACTCCAAGGAGTATGTTCCTTTCATTCCTTACCATTAAGAGAAAAAAAAATTAATAATATAAACAACTAATTCAGGGTTTTAATTTCCTGAAGGAACAGAAAAACCGATCTGAGGTGTTTAATGCTAGGAAAGGGAGACACTCAGTTGTCTCCAAGTGATACCACTTAAGACAGAAAGGTAGCATTGAATATGAAATACTTCCCTCAGCAGAAACGTTGGGCACATAGTATATCTCTAGGTGGAAGACCAAGAGCACAAGGATCCTTTCTCAAAGGCTGAACTGCATACGAAAACAATTTCAGGGCATAACTGTGCACAAGCGTCATCTCCAAGTGGGAGATCATGTGCACAAGAGTAGACTACAAGTGACAAAGGGCACAAGAGCCTTCTCCATATAGAAATCCAATGACATAAGGGATTTCTGGTAGTGGTAAACCAAGGGCACAAGGGTCTCTCTCAGAGTAGCACCACATAGATACAAGAGCCATCTCCTAGCGGCAAACCAAGGATACAACGGTTTTCACAAAATGGCAAACCAAGGATGCAAAGTCCCAGTCTCAAGGGGTAGCACTGGACACGAGAACCATCTCTAGTGGGCAAAATTGGGCATGAAGGCCTACCGTCAAGGACATAATTAACCTCCAACAAACATTTCTCAAGATGCAGATCTATGCCACCAACAGCTTCATTTAGGGGTATGAGCTAGGCAAGTAGGAGCAACACCCTGTACACCAGAGTCGTCACCCAAACACGGGCACATACCTTGGGCATGCACCTGGGTACTAGCTCGTGGGGTCCATTACTCCCGGCCGCATCTGAAGCCCCCCGCATTAACCAGAGACAAAGGTGATTGGCTGGTTGATACCGAGAGTGCGAGACTCCGCCTACCACCGATACATCATTTCGCGTAAAATAATTGTCTTTATGATTGGATGCGTTATTCTGATGGACTAACGTATTCAGAAGCGAGTAATGTCAGGTGAGAAGAGGAAAAACTTGCCGTCGCTATTGGTAACGCTCTGCTCTCTCCCGCATTCTTTTTCCTTGAGGAATTTTATGCGGGATATCATTAGGGACAGCGTGGGTTGGAGGGAGAGAGAGAAAGAGAGAAAGAGAGGGGGAAAGAAGGCGTGTAGGAAAGAGGGAGGTAGGAAGGGAAGGAGGGAACGTGGAAGGAACAAGGGGGAGGGAAAAGGAGAGAAATCGGGAAGGAAAGAAGCTAAAAAGGTAGGAAAGGAAGGACTGAATGCGTAAGGAAAGGAAGGAGGGCATAAGGAAAAGAAGGAGAGAATGAGATAAGATGGGAGGGAGCAAAGGGTAGAAAGAGAGGGAGGTAAGGGGAAAGGACAGAGGCAGGAAGAGAAAGATAAGAAAAGGAAGGAGGGAAGGGAGAAACGACTGCGAAAGACTGAGATAAGCAGAGAGAGAGAGAGAGAGAGAGAGAGAAAGAGAGCGACAGCGAAAGAGAGAGATAAACAGACAGAGACACAGACACACAGGAAAAACACGCCTCTCCATGGCCAGCTCTCGGAAGAAAAAGTACGATTTATCCTTTGGCCGCCAGTGAAGACTCTTATTACCAACGCATATATCGTTTCGAAATGCATTTAGGAAATAGGCGAGGCTTTCAACAGCGGTGCAATACCGTCTATATATACAACGTGGCAGGCATAGCGAACACGGAGGAATAATATTACGTTTCCGATCGTCTCTCTCTGATTGGCCTCTAGCCGCATGACGTCACGAAGCCCCGCCCCTCTTCCACTAATCAATATACAGTACATTTCTCTTCAGACGCTCAATCAAACAGTCCAAGAATTTTTATTCAGTCTTAGGGATAATTAATTTAATTTCATTATTATTAAAACGAAAATCTGGTGTTTTGAGGAACTTAAAGCATATTGGATACACTGGCCAGTGTAGTTATCATGGCTTACAGCCAGGTCTTTTGTATGTACATTATTAACATCTGTTAGAATTCATGCGAGTTTTGATCTTATATATCCTCGTTCCATTATTGAGCTTGTGTAATAAATTATGTACTTATAAATAAAAATAATTATAGATACTATTGCAATTGGGTATTAACATAAACCTCATTAAAAATCTTGTATTTTCTTTCATATGTTTCTTATCATTTATATTTTATAATACTACTCTTATTTTTTGTTGTTAAGATATGAGTTTACACTTACATGGTTTCTCTCTTTCTTCGTTATCCTTAAAACAACTCATTTACGGTGTTACTCTTTCTGCATGCTAATTCTTATCTTTTTGCTATTTAGTATTTTTCAAAGTTACATTGGGTTTTATATAGTCAATTGTGAGGCAAACTAAGCTATATAACCATGAAATATATATAAACAAACTTCAAACTATAAACCTGGTAGGCAGTAAAAATATCTTTTTCATTGATAAAGAAGTTGCATTTAACAGAAAATACCGTCATTTTTAGGGGCAACTCAGGTAAAACTGCCAGGCTGAAAATCCCGTTCTGTAGCGAATAAAGCCAGAAAAAAGCATTCACTAACATTACAGGACTCGAGATAAAATACGGAGGGGCAGCCTGCACCAGCCTCCGCCGGCATCCTGTCCGGCTTCATCTCCCTCCGCTCTCTCGTCGTCTTAAGATTCCGTGCTTAGACTTTCTCCTCTATGTCTTATACTAAGCTTCTAGTTCAGATGCTAATAGTTTCTACTTAATCCCATGTTCCCAGACATCCTCTTGGGAGTCCTACAGCTTCTAGAGCTAAAGGTAAATTTGGAAATCAATCGATTATCTTAAAGAGATCACCCAAGAACACTGATCCTGTCTCTATTAAGAATCGTTTGAATCTCGGGAAAAAGAAAGACCTGGCTTTAAAGGGATAAAAAGGTCAATAATATAATCTACATGGAGGTAAGCTAAGTCAAACACTCATGTTGGTGTAACGATGTAGAAATGGAAAGTGAGAGTAAGGACAGCATGCGCGGTAGCTTATTGATGCGGGGAGAGCTGGCTGGCTAGCTGGAGGTGAAGACTTGTTGCTTCTCTCCCTCTCTCTTCAGTTACAGAGGTGGAGTTACACTCATACCTCTTACTGACTACATATGAAATACCTTCACTATTACACATTAAACTGCCAATTAATTTCTTAACTAGAATGAAAAGAAAGTTTCCTTTGGCTTAAGACCGTATAAGACGTTTTCATTAATTATCTATAATTTTAATCTTCCTTGATAATATATATATATATATATATATATATATATATATATATATATATATATATATATATATATATATATATATATATATATATATATATATATAGGATGGGGTCCACCTTTGGTGTACATTGTGGGACCCATAGCCTCGGAGAAGTAGATAAAAAGGCTTCAAGGAAGAATATTTAGATTTCTTTCTGTAGATGTCATATATAGTACATGAGATGCGAGATTAACATGTCTAGTACATATTGCCAGACATTACCCCTCTGAACAGCAGCATTGAGTCGCTGGAACAGAAAGCTAGCTACCCTGGGATCCCTAGTTACCATACTGAGTCTTTTGCCTAGCTCCTTGAGGAACTTAGATGCACTTTTTCCCCACGAGCCAATGGTCTCGAGCCTATGGAAACAAACATTTAATGATGGGCAAGTTCTCCGTATTTTCTCGACTTTTGGGACTCCCTGAAGGTGGCAGCTGCCCTCCTTCCTCCCTGGTGTATTGGAGATATATATATATATATATATATATATATATATATATATATATATATATATATATATATATATATATATATATTATACACCAAACAGGCTTTGTGTTATTCATTTGACCTAATTAGAGCTCTAATTAAGGAAATAA
The DNA here is from genome assembly GCA_009830355.1 of Cherax destructor. NCBI lineage: Eukaryota > Metazoa > Arthropoda > Malacostraca > Decapoda > Parastacidae > Cherax > Cherax destructor. The sequence continues at coordinate 275,873 of WNWK01000747.1, read as the reverse complement.
TGACAAGGACACGGAAAATGGGTGGTTCCTAACCGTAGACTTTATCATACCAACTTTCTTTACCTGTTAAATCGATATACATAATTCAATGGAAGACAGTACCAAGCAAGAGGGATCTTATGTCTTCTATTTCACTAAATAAATAGAAACAAATTTCAGACAGGAAATTATCTTCTTCATTCGAATACTGACGATAAATAACTAGACATATTACTTGGCTGCATTCAGTTTTTGGGTGGTAGACTATTTTAAAGTGTTATTTGTTTCACAATGAGATATATTTCAGGAAAATTTAATATTTCTTTATTTCTAGCATTTTATAACATAATGACATTTTGTCAAACAGCTATTATTATTTAAACATAAATATTACTAAATGCAGTACACTTATAAATATGTTGTATATACGTATATATATAAGGAAAGAATTAATCAAATCATAGGATACCGATCATAGGCCAACTTCCATTGTTGACCAAAACAAACTTCCGAATACCATGCACAGTGAATGTCGCAGCGCCGTGCAACTTGAATCTTGCAACCGGAGCTCCTAGGGGAAAACAGCACCAGGAAGCTAGCGTTACATTAGAAGCCAGGGAGGACCCCAGTCCCATCGCCAGCCAGGGGGCGACGTGCCCACCAACAGATAATCAACATATTACCACAATGAGGACATTCTTTTTTTTTTACCCACTCGCACTCTTGCTAGAGATGCAAATTTCTTGCGACTGAAAATACAGCGTGAGAGATAAATCGTTCTATCGCTTCATGCAGTATATTGCATCCTATCGCATCACTGCCTCTATAACAACGACTCAGTTTTAATACTATTGAACTATTATTTTTTTTGTCATAATATCACGAGAGCTTTTTTTTTTTTTGAAGAGAAGGGACGGGAGGGAGGAAGAGAAAGGGCCCACTGAAAGCGACATTGGTAAATTATTAACTTTTTTTATTCACCACAGAAATGTGTGATGATTTCTTTAACAGCAAAATAACAGCAATCACAGAATGGGTGTTGTTACTGAGTGCATGCGGGTACTGAGTACATACCTTCACTGAATACATACAGTCACTGAGCCCTTATTCTGAGTAAATACTCTCTCTCTACATGTTTGGAAGGATAAGATGGGAGAGTAATGCCAAGTTAATGGGAGGTTGAGACTATACTCATTTTGCCTATTTAATTTATATATTTAGACACTTTTTTCCCCGAGCAATAATTTACGCACGAGCGTCCAGATGTTACGCACGGTACGCACTCATTCACAGCTTACGCACACACACACACACACACACACACACACACACACACACACATCACATACATACACACACATGGAGCAGGAAGAGAGAGAACTTAGTAGTAACCAGTAAAGAGGCGGGACAAGGAGCTATGAATTGACCCCTGTGACCAGGGGTGTGAGTACACACACACACACAAACACACACATACGGTGGAGTAGATGTCTATCAATTTAGTCAAATTTATGCATGGAATTGCAATGACATTCATTGTTGATGCATCTTGTGTTACACAAGGTGAAGCACCCACATGCTTGCCATACACACATTTAATTTTGACTCAAAAGACAGAATACTTAACATTTGGAATTAAATAGCCCTCAAAAAATATTTAATTCACAGTAAGTTACATCTTTCCTTATTCAGTTGTCCAGGAATTTCACAAGCCTTATTGTCATTATCAATATAATATTTGGCCTAAAATTTTCAAATGGGCTCCCTTAATGCTGATGAAGGGCTTTTGATCCAGGAAATTATACATTTCCCTACTTTTCTCGAATCAAACCCGATCGTCTTTCATTCTCCCGTAGTTTATCGCTTCTCTTTGATTATAATAACATTAGTAATAGTAATAATAATAATAATTATTATTATTATAATTAAATAATATTAATAATAAAAATATATTAAATTAATAACAATAATATAAAATAAAACTATAATAATATAATAATAATAGTAATAATAATAGTAATAATAATAATAATAATAATAATAATAATAATAATAATAATAATAATAATAATAATAGCAAAAAACAAAATAATAATTACATTAATAATAATATTAATATTAATGTTAAAAATAATAATAATAAAATGAATATTAATTTTAAAAATAATAATATTAAAATTATTTTTAATAAAATAATAATAATAAAATTAATAATAATAAAATAAAATAAGAATATCACTTATATAATTTTGTGAGATATAAGCACCAATTTTATATCCAATTGTCTGTAAGTCAGTTTCTATCATTTTAAAGAACTGACACCAAGATCGATAATGCAGTCAATAGTTCATTTTTTTTTTCAAACAAAAAAACTGAATAACTGTAAATTTCTGCTCTCATTAATGAGCAATAATCTATAAATTTCGTGAATGGTGGGAAAATTACTGAATTTACTAAAATTAGCTCATTTTTAGTCTATTGTGTGAGTCCTTTAGGTAAACAAATTGGTCAGGGTCTTTCACTGGGTCTCTAAAATTACAGCTACAGAAATAGAATATTTCATTACGTGTTATCGAGGAAAAACAATTAAACTTTTTTTTCTGGTACGTGAAAACGCTGTAAAGAATAATTTTTCCACCCGAAGTTAAAAAGTATGAAATTTAGCAGCATAGGCAACACGTCATAGTGAAAAATCGCAGCCACTCAATGAATAGAGAGGAGGGACGGGGGTAGGGGGTTGCGGGTATGGGAAGGGGGTGAGATAGTAGAAGTGGGGGGGATTGGGACTGAGGAAATAGGGGTAGGAGGCATGGGGTTGGGTTTAGGAGGGTATGGAGGTTGAGGGGTTAGAGAGAGGGAGATATGAGTCAGTGGTCCACTGTCTGCATGTCAACTGATACTACCAGTCACTCTGAATGGTGGCTAACATTTCTGCATACCATGCACTGAATAATGAATAACATTAAGGATTAGCATGCAATAAATGACGATTTAGCAGTAATGCATACCATTCAGTGAAGCATAATTATTTATAATGGATACCAACCAATGAGGGATAAATGTCAATCGTGCATTGAAATCAATAAATGATACATATCAACAGTGGAGATCATGCAGTAAATGAAAATATTTATAATTCATTACAAGTAATTAAGGAATATCATCAGTCATGCGAACCGTCTTCTGCTTTTTCTTTTTGTATTTCTTCGTCTTCTTCTATTTCTTCTTCTTCTTCTTCTTCTTCTTCTTCTTCTAATTAACTTTTGTTTAAATTATTATTATTATTCCTATTATTATTATTCTCCTTCTTTTCAATTGTCTCCTAATTATTCGCCTCCCTTTAGTTCTTTGTTATACATTAGTATTATATTTTATTCATCGAAGAATATGTAATTATAATCAAAATATTACTATACTCATTATCATAAATTTGAGACTCAAGAAAATATATTTTTAGGAGCCTTTAAGGAAATATCCCAGCAGGGAAAGTTCACACCTCAGCCATACATTAGAAAAGTGATAATAACCGAACTATAAAGAATATTCCAAAAGACTTAATAGAAGCCCCGAACGAAATATTCGAACATGGTTTATTAAGGTTTATGTAACTCCCCTCATAGTTATAACATTGAAATAAAGCACCTCTGTTAGGTATAACACTGAAAAGAAATACCCCTCTTAATTTATTATTAAAGTAAAATACCTCTGTTAGGTACACTATCGAAGAAAAGCATCTAAGTTAGATATGCCACTAATGTAACACCCTTGTTAATTAAATCATGTAAGTAAAACACCCATGTTAGTTAAACCATTTCTAAAAGACACTTGACAGATGTATCACTGATGCAAAACGCCTGTCATATATACCACAAAAGTGTATCTTGAATTTTTAGTAATACAGCATATGTTGTTTGTTAGCAACTGAACCTACCAGTTGGTTCATTTTGAACAGTTTAGCATACTTCTGTAAGGCGTTATTAAATTGTACAGATTTGAAATTATTTCAACTGGAATTTTCTTTCCATATAAAATGAGGGCATAATGAAACGAGTACCGTACTTTATGAAGTTCTAAGAAAATATAGTCGACTAACACTTATCATATTTGCGTCAAAAACAAAGATGTTAACAAGCAAGCAACTTCTTATGTTCATATATATGCGAAGTCAACTCAACAACTACGTAATTAAAACTTACAATGTATACCACAAGTAAATATGAAGTGCAAAGATATGCTAAATGCTCTCTAAGCTGTTTCTGGCTACAACCCCAATTATGGTGATAATATTTAAATATTGAAACTGATGTATATAATCCATTTTGGGTTCTTACTGATTATGCTGCCATTATATTAACACTACCTAAAGAACAATCTCTTCGGGCCTGAAAAATTAACGCTAAACGAAACCCTCAAATTTTTTTTCTTATAGTTATCCAAAGACTACCTTCGTCTTTAATATATGGAAGGAGCTTGGTATTCATAATATCACTTGATAGGAAAACAGTGAATATTTTATTGAAATATTGAGAGGTGAATCAAGCACTTTCACAATAAATCTTGCTAAATCTTTAGAAGTAAATGAATACAAATCAAAACGAAATAGAGCACATCCAGTTAAATCCTATAACCACTATGGGCAACAAGAGCGTTTTATCCCTCTGTGGAAACTATTCATTAAATATATCTCATCTCTTAAAACCCCTTCCAAGGAGCTTTTCACCAGTAATCCCTTTCTTAAATCAACTGCAAAGACAACTTCTCAAGAAGAAATTTATCGCCAAACTGCTATTAAGATATCACAAATACATAATATACACCGATGAATGTAAACAAGTGTCACCTGGTAGGCCTTCATTTGCTCTGGTTACCTGCCTCCCTGGAAAATAATTATGGCAACTTTGTTGGGTATTGCATTAGAATCACCAACTATGTTTCTTCAATACAAACTGAACTGTTTACCATTATATTGGTACTAAAGTTAACTTGTGACTTGGATCCTTAATTATTACTGTTTATAAGACATAAATGAATGCACTTGGCCCTCATAAGGACTAACGACATACTCATAGATATTAAATAAATCCTAGAAAAAGAAATTAATGTACAATTCTTATGTATTTCCTCTCACTAAGAATTGTTCCTACGTGATAAACTTAATGAATTAGCCAAATAAAGAAGTTTAAAGGAAGAAGGTGAATTTAACCTTGGTTTGTGTCAACCTTCAGAAATAGTGTTGAATGAGACGTAACTTTTGAATCTGAATGTCACAGGAATGCAGTTAGAAGCTTAAGTATATCTATAACTCACTACGATAGAATGAAAATAGATAAGCACATTTACGGAGCAACTTGCAACGTAAGCGGACTGACCGATCCTACAGCAGCCAGACTTAGACTTGGTCACAAGCACTTCCAGCAGTTTGATATATACACAGACGACGACAAAACTAAATGTACAGTATATGGTTATCCCCATCTTCACTTGCTGGAACACCGTGCGTTTCATTATCAGCTTTTGGGGGAATATAGAGATAAACAATATAATAACCCATGTGATATGTCAAAGAAACTTACTAATGAAAATAAGACATCAGACCATTTTTTCAAGAGGAGAAAAAAGGCACAATACCGTGACTGGAACAATACACAAATAACCCGCACATAGAAGAGAGGAGCTTAAGATGACGTTTCGGTCCGACTTGGACCATTTACACATATAACAAATATCATTGATTTCCTTGTAGCAGATGAAATATACATTGTAAAATAAATATTTGTCCGGAAGTACTTATATTTAATCTCGTATATTGTTCTAGCTTCTGCATTTTATTTATAATTTTGTATTTTATTCTAGCTTTTGCATTTCATATTACCGTCTCTACTGTACATGTAAACTTGTATTTTGCTTTAACTTCTGTATTTTTTAATGTATTTTTTTATAAATTATTTGGCATTGTTACACATAGTTAATGCCTTTCCTTTTATCCTTTATTATTTTCTCAGGGCTGTTGTTTCTAATATATCACGATTCATCTTCAAATGTTTTTAAATGTTATAATATTTATTTTAATGTTTTATAAATGTTTGACAATGTTTTTATGTTATTTTAACTTTAATTTAAAAAAAATGTAATCTTATATTTTTAGGTTGTAATAAATATTTTAACGTTCTTTAAATTAGTTTCAATGCATTTGTTTTAATTATTTTGGGCTTAATGAAACCTATGTTGGAAAATTCTTACACGCCTGTGTTATTCTTTATACCTGTGTCTTCAGTGACACCTGTGTCTTCACTGCTATCTGTGTCTTCACTGTCACCTGTGGCTTTACTGACACCTGTGTCCTCACTGTCACCTGTGACCTCACTGACACCTGTGTCTTCACTGTCATTTGTGACTTCACTGACACCTGTGTCTTCACTGACGCCTGTGTCTTCACTGACACCTGTTTTCACTGACACATGTGTCTTCATAGACACCTATGTCTTCACTGAAACCTGTGTCTTCAATGACACCTGTGTCTTCACTGACACCTGTGTCTTCACTGACGCCTGTGTCTTCACTGACACCTGTGTCTTCACTGACGCCTGTGTCTTCACTGACGCCTGTGTCTTCACTGTCACCTGTGTCTTCACTGACGCCTGAGTTTTCACTGACACCTGTGTCTTCACTGACACCTGTGTCTTCACTGACACCTGTGACTTCAATGGCACCTGTGTCTTCACTGACACCTGTGACTTCAATGACACCTATGTCTTCACTGACATCTGTGACTTCAATGACACATGTGTCTTAACTGACACCTGTGTCTTCACTGACGCCTGTGTCTTCACTGACACGTGCCTTCACTGACACTTGTATCATCCCTCACTCCTACCTCTTTTTTGACACCTCTCTTCTAGACACCTGTCTTCCCTGATAATTGTCATCCTTGACACCTGTCTTTCTTGATTCCTAGCTTTTTTTATATGTCTTCCTTAGACTGTCTTTCCTGACCGCCTTCCTTGACACCGTTTTCCAGACATCTCTACTCCCTGACTGTCTTTTTTGACACTCATGTCTTAATTGTCACCTGAATCTTCTTTTCACGCCTGTCTCGTCCTTAATTGTCTTCCGTGACACGCAAGTCTTAACATATACTTGAATCTTTCATTGACAACTGCTACTGAGACGAACAAGATTCCCAGAATCTTGTCCGTCTCAGTAGCAGTATCGAGTCCTGTTGACTGCGATCTTTCTCTGTATATACCCGCTAGTTTCTGCGTGGTGCATTGATATATATATATATATATATATATATATATATATATATATATATATATATATATATATATATATATATATATATATATATATATATGATTAATAAGGCTTAACCAACAATGTTTTTTCTCTACTGAAAACCAATGAAATACCAAAACGAAACTTAAAATATTAAATTTTATTTTTGTATTTCATTTTCCACACTATAATTTATTAATGTTTTATTAATTTTTTGGGGTGTATTTATTTTGTTCTTTGGTATTTTTTTAATAAAAGAATAACTCGTTTATTTAGTTTATTTTTATTTTTTCCTTGAAATTTACTAGTATTTTGTTAAATTTATCTTGTGATTTTTTCATATATTTCATGTTTTTTAGTTATTTAAATATTTTTTTTTAAACTATCTTTGTATATACGCTGAGAGATACACATCTTTCGATGTATATACATTGAGAAATACACTCCTGTTGATGTATATAAACAATACAATACACGTGTTGATGTATATGCACGAAGCTAAACGCAACTCTTACTCCTGGGTGTATATACACTTAGAGATATACACACCTCTCGGTGTATATACCTTTCCCTGCCTGAATGCGCCTAGCAGACGCAGCATATATTCTATAATTTATACTCTGTAATAAAACAATCGTATTATTTATTGTATAGTTACTCTCTTGGGGCGGCTGTTTTGCAAGCAATTAGGAGGACTGCTAATTACATATTTATCAATTCAATTAACCTCTACTCTGTAATTATTCGGCATAGATAATTGCAAGACTAGAGTAAATCAGCCATGTAGCTGTTAATGTTTGTCTTCTGCAGTGGAATAAATAAATAGTTGAACAGTCTAAATCAAATAGAAAGATCGATTGACAAATGGATAGACAGTGTGACAGCCAGGTATATATGTTTCCATCATGAGTAATATATGCATGGTATGGGTCATATATATATCAATATATTAATGAACCACTCTTTCTCTGTATACACACACACACACACACACACACACACACACACACACACACACACACACACACACACACACACACACACACACACACATATATATATATATATATATATATATATATATATATATATATATATATACATATATATATATATATATATATATATATATATATATATATATATATATATATATATATATATATATATATATATATCACGACAGTAAATGAAATCACAATGGTGACAAAAGTATGGGAGAATAACATTCTGTTTTGTCTATGTATGAGCTGTACTAGAAATAGCACACCTATCATACCTTGTAAGTGTTAAAATAAACTATAGACAAGGATTACCTATCCTACATGACAAAGAATAAAACTGTTGACTGGACGTACCCATGCTACCCAGCATGGGCTGAAACTATATGTTTACATACCTGTGCTACCCAGCATGTTATACAACTTTAAACATGACATTACCATCCAGCCTAGCAAAGAAAAGTTATAGACATGACATATCCGTCCATCCTAGAAAGGTCAATTACCTGAGAACAGAACATACCACTTCTACCTAACATAGATTAATAACATGAAAACATATGATACTCGTCTTACCTAGCAAGGATAACTACTACGAAATAAAGCATAGCCTCGCTATCTAGCAAGGATCACCTATAAATAAAACATGTCTCCTACCAAGGAAGACAGCAACCCGGAAACAGTGACTAATACGAGAAAACAAAACATACCCATCCTATCTATCAAAGAGTAAAAGAGTGTAACAAATCCATCCTACCTACCAGGGGTGTTGCTACCATCCTATCTCTCAGAGAGTAGTACTATAAAGTGTAACATATCCATCATATCTATCAAAGAGTAATAAAGTGTAACATATCTATCCTACCTACCAGGGGTGATGTCATCATCCTATCTATCATAAAGTAATGCTATAAAGTGTAACATATCCACCCAACCTAGCAGGGGTGTTGCTATAAAAGTGAAAATATTCTCCCTACCCACCAAGGTCAAACGAACGCTACACACAACACAAGAATGTGCCCAGCACGTTGCAATTTTTAAATAAAGCTGATAGCGACATACAACTTGTGACACTTCCTCTTCCGCGCAGTAAGGGAGCTATATTTAGAAAAAAATTAAAGTGGATAAGTTGTGAACTGTGTCAGCATTTTTATATCTAAAGAATTTTATTTTACCTTATTTAGCAGATTAATGATTTACTTGTAATATACTTTTATTTATGTATCAAATGTACATGTATGTGTGTGTTTGCGTGTAGAAATGTGTGTCTGTATACACACACACACACACACACATATATATATATATATATATATATATATATATATATATATATATATATATATATATATATATAAATTTAATACATGGGTAGAATAAACAGAACAGCTCTAGACCTTTCGGTCTCTTAGTAAACCGTTATCAGGAATTCATACAATTGCTTGTTGACTCCAAATACCCATCCATCGGCTGTCTCCCACTGTGTTAGAGTGACCCGATAAACGAGGCAAAAACATTTCCCATCATTCATTCAATAGCAATCCTGAAAGATTTTTGCAGACATCACAGTTTAAATGGCCCTCGGAACTGCAACATCCTCAACACTCCTTCAGATTGCAGGCACTATACTTCGCACCTCCATGGCACCCGTATTCCCTGAACTCCTTTATAAATGCTACCTTGCTCACACTCCAACAGGAAATCAAACAATGAAATCCAGTTGTCTTCACTCATTCCGAATTCACATGCTCGCACAAGCGTGCTGAATGCTCAAGCCCCGAGCACTTAAAACCTCTTTTAACCCTTCCTTTCTTGGCCTTGACGTAACTCTTAATTTTTAAACGGCTTCAAACAGCTTTATTATGCATTAAAATCTTCTTTAACGCTTAAATTTCTTGCCTATCTTTAAGACAGCTTTCTTAATTTATAATTACTCTCCTTACACTTATCTTTGTTGACTTTCATAAGCAATTATAATCTAACTATTATTGTTGACATATATTTTCATCACGTATTTCCCTTATCCACTGAGCAAAAATTAACGTTTTATAATTCACGAAGGAAGCAAATTTATTATTTTGCATACAAGACTGAGTAAGGTTACACATTTTCATTCTCTATGGAGTAAAATATCACTTCTTTACTCTCACAGTTGAGTATAATTTTACCCATTTGTCTTCAAGATGGAGTGAAATCTTACGTTTTATCATTCACGATGAATTGAAAGTTTACCTTTTCGCCTTTTGGAAAAATAAACACAAGATGTATAATGTGGGCTTTATCAAGTCACAAACAGATCTGTTTTTGACTTGATAAAGCTCACTGTGTGGGCGAAACGTTGTCAATAAAGGATCATATTATACTGCTTATGTGTTTATTTTTCCATTGTGTCGGTATTTTATACCATTTACTTTTTGCCTTCTACGTGGAGTCAAATTTCACATTTTTTACCGCTTATGATTAAGTGCAATGAAATTTTATTTCTACTCTTATGGTATTCTATACTTCCATGTAAATTCACATTTCCACATCGGTTAACACTGCGGATACTCTACCAGTCTTCATTTATCTGAACACAGAAACAGCATAGCTAATGTACTTTCGATGATTTTGATTTTGATTTTTTTTTCCACGTTGCTAATTGTTTCTATTAGTCTAATTGCCAAACCTTGAGTGGATAACTATAACTCATCTTGGTAAAGTTGCTCAGCTGTTTTACAGGCTAATATTTGAGTTACTAATATTTAAGATTATCACTATCATGTTCACCTGGTTTTCTGTAATAGTATTGCTTATATTTTTAATGTTTCTTTAACTGTTGCAGTTAGATTTGGTGTTAGTAGTAGTAGTAGTAGTAATAACAATAATAATAATAGTAGTAGTAGTAGTAATATTAGTATTATTATTGTTATTGCTCTTGTTGTTATTATTTGTGTTATTATTATTATTATTTTTATTATTATTATTATTATTATTATTATTATTATTATTATTATTATTATTATTATTATTATTATTATTATTATTATTATTATTATTATTATTATTATTATTATTATTATTATTATTATTATTATTATTATTATTATTATTATTATTATTGCAGTCCTCGTAATATTTTTGAGAGCAGTAAATCATAGAAGAATGCTGTCTTAAACATCAGATGAGTTAGTCATTAAATCGAGACCATTCGTACATTTTTTATAGACAAAGACGCAAGTTGAAGGACAACCTTTTGTTGGGACAACGTTTCACTCTATGAAGAACATAGCTTAGTTAAGTCATGACTTGTTGAGGTTCTATGCAGAGCGAAACGTTTACCCCGCAAAAAGATGTTTATTCTATATTCTTTTTTTTCTGGCCAATCACATCTCGATCTTTAATATATTCAAGAAATATTTATAATATTGTAAAAAAATAGCGTTTAATAACATTCTCGCCAAATCATATACTTGGCGAAACCAAATTGTTTTTACAGAACTCATCTGGTGATGCTGTAGAGGCTTGGGAAGTTAATCTCCAGAGAGGTGATTACTTTGAGGGATGCTTAACCTATGTGTAATTTTATTTTATTAGTAAGATAAATAAAAATCATCATTCCACTTTAATCATGGAGAAGTGACACTAAGATTCCATTTCCTTATAATTCTCTGGGTGTGTTAGTATCATTGTTTCTGTAATGATTACAGTTTCCATTTGTCATTATAATTATTATTCAGTGTTTTATCATCTGTGAGTCATTAGTTGCATTGCCCTTATTATTATTATTAGGTTAGCTTAGGGTTAACAGGTTTAAGGTTTATCGACTGCGAGGGTCATTAAGGTTGCAATCTACCTAGTTACTGACCATAAAGAATCCCTTAATCCCTAACATAGTTAGAGATTAAAGAAAACTCGCTTTGTATAAACAATGAGAAAAACGAAACGCAATGTATGTTTCTGTTTTTTACTCTAGTGTATGTATACAATATTTTATGTACTCTCTCTTTATTATTATTATTATTATTATTATTATTAGTAGTAGTAGTAGTAGTAGTAGTAGTAGTAGTAGCAGTAGTAATAGCAGTAGTTGTAAAAGTAGCAGTAGTAGTTGTAGTAGTAGTAGTAGTAGTAGCAGTAGTAGTAGTAGAAGTAGTAGTAGTTGTATTAGTAGTAGTAGTTGTTGTTAGTGTTGTTGTACCACTAGTAGCAGTAGAATTAGTCCTAGTAGACGAAATAGCAGTAGTAGCAATAATACTAATAGAATATATGTATGATATATATATATATATATATATATATATATATATATATATATATATATATATATATATATATATATATATATATATATATATATATATATATACGTATATATATTCTTCATATAATCGACTCCCATTACTACGCAGACGACTACGCTTCATCATTTATAAGAGATGAGCACTCTTCTGAGAATCAGAATCTCAGCTACAGCTGCTGTAGGCATGCATTGACTGGTTACATAGTCTTAAAATAAATCACAAATGATACATAATTGCCTTTAAAATCATGATAGTATTATTACAATAGTTTTTTGCAAATATGAATGAAAAAGTCTTAGTATGAAGTTGATATCCTTTAGTTGAAAACTGATGATGCTATTGCTATGACGACTCATGTTATGAAATCTGTCAAGAAGGCAACCGTGAAGGTTAAACACTAAGATGAACATGTTACTTGCTAGACAGATAATGGAATACTTTATTCGATGAATAGGTTCGCTCTCATCGTGAGTAAATATCGCTCTCTCAAAAAGCCTACCCCACGCTCCATCCCACACCCATATTCTCGAGAAATTAGAGTACCATGCAAGGCGATTTCTCACCTAGACTCAGTCTAGTTAAATTTAAAATTTAGCACGTCCGTCAATATCGGGGGATATCCCGGTGGTTTTCATGTTATTTTCAACGCAAATATTATCAACCTCTTACTTGGCCCAACTTCGTGGACAGCCAGAAGACATGTATTACATTAAATGACGGCCAGCCATGAGAATTTTCACTTTTGCTGTATCTTTCTCTAGACTATTATCTCATAACCGGTTATAAAGTCATCGAAAGACACTTGTTTGCAACATGTTCTCACAACAGATGACCATACCTGGAGTATACCTTGAAAGGGTTTCGGGGGTCAACGCTCCCTCGGCTCGTGGTGGATCAAGGTCTGATCAACTAGGCTGTTACTGCTGGCCCCACGCAAACTGACGTACGAACCACAGCCCGGCTGGTCACGTACTGACTTATTGACTTTAGGTGCCTGTCCAGTATCTGCTTGAAGACAGCCAGGGGTCTATTGGTAAGCCCCCTTATGTATGATGGGAGGCAGTTGAACAGTCTTGGACCCCGGACACTTATTGTGTTGTCTCTCAGTGTATCACCTGCCGAGTCATTTACTCTCATAGGGAGTGATTTTTGTGTGCAAGTTTCGTACTAATCCCTCTAGGATTTTCCAAGTGTATATTATCATGTATCTTCCAGGGAATACAAATTAAGCGACTTCAACCATTCCCAGTAATTTAGGTGCCTTATCGTACTTATGTGTGCCGTGAAAGTTCTTTGTACACTCTCCAGGTCAGCAATTTCGCCTGCCTTGAAGGGGGTAGTTAGTGTACAGCAGTATTCCAGCCAAGAGAGAGCAAGTGATTTGAAGAGAATCGTCATTGGCTTTTCGTCCCTAGTTTTGAAGGTAGATACATTGTTGAGGTCTTTGAAGGGGAGATCCTCTGACATTATCACTCCCAGGTCCTTTACATTATTTTTTCGTTCTATTGTATGGTTAGAATTTGTTGTATACCCTGATACAGTTTTAATTTCCTCAAGTTTTCCATATCCGAGTAGTTGAAATTTCTCTTCATTGAACTTCATATTGTTTTGAGTGGCCCATTTAAAGATTTGGTTGATATCAGCTTGGAGTCTATGTCAGATATAAGGATGAGGAATAAAATGGAATCGAGTACTGTGCCTTGTGGAACATAAGAGGAAATTATGAAAAAGTGCATTCAATTGGCTACAACCTCGACCTATTTCACAATATATATATATATATATATATATATATATATATATATATATATATATATATATATATATATATATATATATATTCTTTGTTGTTATAAAATATATATACCCACTAACTTTTCCTGATATATGTTATGTATATATACTAATATTTGTTGTTATCTGCTCCGCACATCCACTTCTTTTGCTATTATGTGCTGTATATATACACTAGCTTTACGTGTTAAATATTATGAATATATACTAAATTTTAATAGTATATGATATATTTATATATTATATATCCACTTTTCCTTTCATATTTTATGTATATTCGCTAATCTTTTTTCGTTTCATACTATGTACATCTACTAATTTTATTTGTTATAGACAAAGTATATTCACTGACTTTCACCCACTGTCAGCACCAGCTGAGTAATGATTGAGCATGGCATTATCTAAAGAAAACAACCAACGGGACGCAGTTTCCTGACGAATAAAACACGACCATCCAGTGTCAGCTGTACTTCCCTGTCTACTTCAAATACATTTTGTTAACTTGGCTAATGTTTACTTTTGTATATAATATTTTATTTTTAAAAAAATTCAGGCACTGAAAGTAGGGATCATTATTTTTTATTGTTATTTTACAGTTTTTTTGTAGACTTTGGCTATATTTACGCGCACACACACACACACATACACACACACATATATATATACATATATATATATATATATATATATATATATATATATATATATATATATATATATATATATATATATATATATATATATATATATATATATATATATATATATATATATATATATATCGTGCCAAATAGGAAAAATTGGTCAATTAACAAGAACTCATTTAAAATTAAGTCCTTTCTAAAAGTTTCTCTTTACGTTTAAAATTATATATTTTTTTAAGTTAATGTAAAAATTAATAATTTTGTACCAAAAGAACCTTATTAAACTTACCTAACCTTATTATAACAAGCGTAATTTAATTTAGCTTAATCCAACTAAATATATTTTAGATAAGTTTACAATACTTTAATAATAAACAAACACAATGAAATATATTTTCATCGTTAGGTTCAGAATGATTTTTGCGAAATTATTGCATACACAAATTTTCGCTTGCCTTATTCGGTAAGAGCGTTGCTATTAAGCCAAAATGGCAAGTTTTGCCTATTCTGCACGACATATATATATATATATATATATATATATATATATATATATATATATATATATATATATATATATATATACAAAAAGAGTTTTGAGTGGTAGTATTAATATTAATATTATTAAAACTGCACCAGCAGCAGTAGTAGAAGTAGTAGCTGTAGAAATATTATATAATTTTATCTTATACACAGTAATATATAACTTTGCAATAGCAGAACGAGGAAATCATCCCAGCAAAATATTTATTGAAGAATAAATTTCACCAACTTACTGAAGGAATTCCAAAGTAATGCAAGGAATAAAATTTTATAAAAAAAATATATCCATTAAAAAATCTTTAGTTTGCATTGCTACAAAATTTCCTTCAAATCTTTAATAACGATAATGAATTGCACGTTTTGAGACTGATATTGAAGGCACGCGTTTGCATGTTATAAACATTCTTAGACTAAGATGAAAAGACACAGGTGCTGATCCAACTCATTTTGTGACAACCTTTAGCTCAATGTAGAGCTTAAAAAGTCAGAGCGAAACGTTTAACAATAAAGGCTTTTTCTGAGCTTTAGTCTTTTCGACAAAATACCTTAGTGTACATAGATTGCATGCACGAGCCTTGGGGAAAGATGATTAGATTCATCTCTGGTAAGTTAAGCTTTTCACAGGAAACTAAGACATTGGTAGGGACTGGAAAGAAGCCCTTTATTTGTTCCCTGTTATTAATGACAAAATAAATTGATGTGATATTTGTTGGGCAGTTGATGACCTCATGGCTAATAAATGTCCCTCGTTACTGGCTACAGTGCCTCAGAGATGGCTGATATACCTCGTATGATTGATTAGTATGCCTCATATGGGGGTATGGTATACATTGGAATCGGTTTACATACCTCTGGTACAGTTGGTATCCCTCGGGGTCGATTGGGATACCTCAGAATCGGCTGATTTGCCTTAGGGCCGGTTGGGTTATCGCATATAGCCGGTTGGTATCTCACATAGCCATCCTGGTTGGCTATATATCCTGATGTCTGTAAGTATTCACGACTGGCCTATATCAGGGCCGACTGGTGCTCCTCAGCCCCGGCTGGTGTCCGTCAGGGCTGGTGTCCCTCAGGAACGACTGGCGTCCTTTAATGCCAGCTAGCATGTTTTAGGGTCGACTGGCGTCCATCGAAATAAACTGGCGTCCTTCCTCCCACGGCCAGTTATTTTTCAGTGAATACTGGCTATTATCCGGTTATGCTTGTATATATTAAGAAATAATCATAAAAATTTCCTGCACTGTTTACGTTTTATCTTTGTTTCACGTTATAATCAATGTTTTTCTCATCATGGGATGAACGTCTCATAAGCTTCCATATGAAAAATAAAAAGCCACAATGACGTGGCAGAAATAAATCACATCTAACCCACAATTTTGATAGGATAATTTAAATGACGTTTTGTTCCATTTCCAATTTGTTGATAATTTACCCTCATCAAGCTTTTTCTTTTCTTATCTTTTTTTTTTTTTTTGTAAATTCAACTTCTTGGGTAGAGTCATTTTATAATTTATTCAGCAGAAATGCACGTCTAATTAACCGAATTCAAACTGAAGCTTTACCAATTAGTGAATTTGATTGCAGACGAAGCCATCCATGGCACGCCCTGGGTCACACGCCAGCATCACGTTATGTTTCCATCTAGTTGCATCTCTCAGTAACTACTACTGTAATTGTTGTTTCATTACTATAGCCATAGACTACCAGGCTCATTACTGAGAACTATGAAGGAAGCTGCACTGGTTGGGTTATTCCATGGTAACACACGTACGTCTTTCTGAATCGACGAGAGTCGCACACCTAATGAAAAAATAACACAAAAATTACGTTATACGACGCGATTAACGCGGAAGCAAGCACTTGGAGGTAAATAATCTACATGGGGGTATAGACTGAGAGTGTGCAAGCAACGCGGACTGGGTCTTACCTTTGGGATGAAAGGGTTGGATGTGCCCAGTGCGTGTTTACCCCCCAACCCTATTCCTGCCTTCACCCCTCCCTCCCCGATTGCCTGTTTGCCTTCCTTCCTGCCTGCCTGCCTGCCTGCCTGCCTGCCTCGCACCCTTCCTCTCTTTCCCCCCTCTTTCTCTTTCTCTCCCTCCCTCTCTCTTTCAATGCCCCTCCAACACCCCACCATACATACATTGGCTCATTACCTGCACCGTTTGTACGATCCAGTCTTGTAATGAAACGATCCCATCTTGTAATAGAGGGAGCCCAGCTTGTTCTTATTTGATCCAATCCCATCCTTTTGAGACTAGGCTTTGTAAATTGAAGGATCTAATCTTAAACACTTAGATATAAGCTATAAAATTATATTGGATAGAATATTTCTTTTAAACTGTTCACTAATTGGCGCAAGTTCAACTCTTTTCAAGAGGATTCCTTGATTCTTATAAAGGGCTCTTAATTCATTCCTCTTAATTCATTCCTCTCCCTGAACTGAAACTGATTACCTCAAATTTTCCAAGAGCTTTATGACTGAAGATTTAAAGCCTCCCGGTGAATAAAGTGATACTAATAATAATAATAATAACTATTAATAATGATAATATTAATAATGATAATGATAATATTAATAATAATTATTATTATTATTAAATTTAGTCATCACATCTTCTGTTCAAATTCTTTATGCTTTATTTATTATCCTGGTCTTTCATATTTTGTGTATTAGTCAGTATCTTCAATAGGTTCCCCTCCTTATTCTTATTCTTCTCCTTATTATTATTTTATCATTATTATTATTATTATTATTATTATTATTATTATTATTATTATTATTATTATTATTATTATTATTATTATTATTATTATTATTATTATTATTATTATTATTATTATTATTATTATTATTATTATTATTATTATTATTATTATTATTATTATTATTATTATTATTATTATTATTATTATTATTATTATTATTATTATTATTATTTATTATTATTATTATTATTATTATTATTATTATTATTATTATTATTATTATTATTATTATTATTATTATTATTATTATTATTATTATTATTATTATTATTATTATTATTATTCTATAACGTTACAGTCTTGTTCAGAAAGTAACAAGACGAATGCAAAGTGTAACCTCACAGTAGTGAACATGTCGTGCAGCGTAAAAGCAAATCACTGGATAATAATAATGATAATATAATAAATAATAATAATAATAATAATATAATAATAATAATAATAATAATATAATAATAATTATATTATTATTATTATTATTATTATTATTATTGTTGTTATTATTATTATCATTATTATTATCCAGTGATTTGCTTTTACGCTGCACCCGACAGTGTTCACTACTGTGAGGTTACACTTTTGCATTCGTCTTGTTTCCACTTTCTCGCTAACAAGACTGTAACGTTAACCTTCGTTGTCACACAAACACCACTTATACATTTTCTCTTATAATATTTTCAGGCTCTTTTTTTTCAAATTTCACCATTTACAACCTCTGCTCTTCATAGTTTAGATACTAATAGGCTCTATTTACAGACTCCACTACTACAAGCTTCCATTATAAGCTCCACTATCCCTAGGTTCCACTATTCATAGCCTTTATTATTTATAAGCTCCAAAATTCTTAAGTTCTCCTTTTCATTTGGCTCGACACTTTACAGGTTCCACTATGCATATGTTCCATTATTAACAGGCTCCGTTATTCTATAGGCTCCACTATTTGTGGGTAAGTAAATAATAGTGTTGAGCAACAAATAATAACTGTTGTTTACCTGAGATTTACTCTTTATTACGTGTGATTTATGTGTCATATACCTTGGGTAACTGGAAGACACTATGCAAGGAAAACATTTTGTCGTCAGTGTGATTTATTAAATACGATAAAGTACTTGATAAGCCCCACAGTGGGTGAAAAAGCCCCAAAGTGGGTGACAAAGCCCCACAGTAGGTGAGAAAGCCCCACAGTGGGTGATAAGGCCCCACAGTGGGTGATAAAACCCCACACTGGGTGATAGAGTTCCACAGTGGGTGATAGAAGACCACAGTGGGTGATAAAGCTCTACAATGGAGGCAAAAGGTTGTAAAATGTTGTCATTCCTTTCTTAAAGGAGCTTTGAATTATCACTTATTCTTCTCACTTGCTTCTTGGCAAACATACTTTGTCTGTGCTGTGACCTCACATCATCTCAGTGGTCTTCTTGCTACTCGATACTAAGCACAGGTTGAATAAAATACTGACACAACGCAAATACAAGGCTTACTAAAATGATGTTAACTTTATTTATTTTATAAAAGGTGGTCCAGTAAGCCAGCGAAAGGCATTGGTTATGTGGCCGATAGCTTCTGACCCGCGTCAGGAGGCATTTGTCCTGTTTTCTGGCGAATCTTACCAGGTTCCACACTGCGTTTTCTTGCACCTCGATACAGGGAACAAGATATATAAAATTCCGACAGAAGGTTAGTGAAAGATACACATGATTCCACACTGCTTGTGTCTTCTGGTGCCTTGATACTTGTGAGGTTAACATTCACATTTTGTGCGACTAGAGACATTTCCGGAATGAATATAGAGACGTTCTGTTTTGAAGAGATAGAAAAAATTCGCAGTTTAGCTTGAACTTTTCATTTCTTCTAAACACATAATGATCTGTTCTAAATTTTGTGAATGTGTTACGAAGCCTTTCTCCATTTATATGTCCCATTAAGCCGCTGTCAAACTTTTTCGTCTAGCCATGTCTTTCCTGTTTTTCGTTGTCCTTAACATTCCTTTTCTATTAGTCATCACATCTTCTGTTCAAATTCTTTATGCTTTATTTATTATCCTGGTCTTTCATATTTTGTGTATTAGTCAGTATCTTCAATAGGTTCCCCTCCTTATTCTTCTTCTTCTCCTTATTATTATTTTATTATTATTATTATTATTATTATATATTATTATTATTATTATTATTATTATTATTAATATTATTATTATTATTATTATTATTATTATTATTATTATTATTATTATTATTATTATTATTAGTAGTTATTATTATTATTATTATTATTATTATTATTATTATTATTATTATTATTATTATTATTATTATTATTATTATTATTATTATTATTATTATTATTATTATTATTATTATTATTATTATTATTATTATTATTATTATTATTATTATTATTATTATATTATAATTATTACTATTATTATTATAATTACTATTATTACTATTATTATTATTGCAATTATTATCATATTTATTAGCAAGCTCTAAACCCGTATGGTTTGATCCAAGTAAGGGGAGGGTATCTCCATTTCCTGTGGATCAGGGTCTCTTCAACGTAATCAAGGCACCTACACGGAATGCTTGAATAGGTCCCGTATACACACCTTATCCATTTATCAACCTTTCAGGTTTTTGTCAAGAAAAGGCATAGGCTGCAGAAAAAAAAGGTCTCACGAGACAACGTTTCGCTCTGTGTAGAGCTTTATCTAGTCAAGACTTCATAACGCCCTACATAGAGCGAAACGTTGTCCCAGTAAATACTTGTAGTGCAACGTGATTCTGTGTCAGTTGTCTGTGCTATCCTCTCGGTTGTTCTTGATCAAATTTCACTTAGTTTTTTTTTTACTTTAAATGATCATAAATTGAAAATGAAAAAAAAATGCCTCAGAAGCGAGACTTGCAATCATTTTAGCGTGGGTAAGTAAGCGTCATTAAAATATATCATTTTTATTAATGCGGCCAAAAAAAATGGAAAATCAGTGTTGGCGATGAAGAAGTATTAAATGTTACAATAGTTGCGTATATTCACACTTTTAGCTGCCTTAAAAAATCACACATTCACAAAAAGTCACAGAGACACAAAAATATATTATTACAGAATTGTGGTGACTTGGTATATTAGAGCTCTTCAGAGCCCCGCAACACAAGAGCAAATACACTATAATGCAGTATTGAGAACAACCAAAACTACCTAAAATATGAATCAAATGTAATGGAAAAATTCTTTTATTTCTAACAAATATACATAATGATTGATCTAGAGTTTTTAAGTCCAACACGTTCAGGACCAAAGGTAATTGTCAAGACCAATAGTAAAGACGGTAATTAAAATTCTGATTAAAAAAATTATTCATAATGGCCTCTAAGTATCTGTCTAATTGGTCACGACAAATGGTGCTTGAACATGAATAAATATTATAGTTTATGTAAAGCGCTAGATCCGTGCGGGTCCTTCAGTACAAGGAGTGGTGAAAGCTCGATCCTCCGTCCGTTACCTATTAAGAGTAGGCAACGTGGTATTGTAGGAGCTGAGACGGTTTCATACATTAGTTAAATATATTCGTTGCAGAGACACGCGTAAATATTCACATCCAACTAGACAGGTGACACATATTTGTCAGACAACACCTGAAAGCAATATGACACTCGATTCCTCTCCAAGTGAGACAGAATCTTTATCATTTAAGACGCATTCATTGATATATATATATATATATATATATATATATATATATATATATATATATATATATATATATATACAGAAAGCCAATAATTAAAATGAGAAGCTGTAATATTTTGCTTCTTCCTTAATGAAAAATTTTGATCCTGCATCATGGTAAATATTAGGGAAGATAAATCTGATGCTTTATAATTTATGTCGCCAAATATTACCTCACCTAATAAGAAGTTAAAGAATTATAAGAAATATAACAATAATATGAATTGGTGCTTTTCTTTTAATTCTACCACTTCTTAATATAAATTAATGAGAAT
The DNA here is from genome assembly GCA_009830355.1 of Cherax destructor. Lineage (NCBI taxonomy): Eukaryota > Metazoa > Arthropoda > Malacostraca > Decapoda > Parastacidae > Cherax > Cherax destructor. Next base: position 253,584 of record WNWK01000747.1, on the reverse strand, counting down.
ACTAATAAAAATAATAATAAAATATTATTATTATTATTATTATTAATTATTATTATTATTATTATTATTATTATTATTATTATTATTATCATTATTACTTTAAAATTATTATTTATTATTATTATTATTATTAATATTATTATTATTATTATTATTATTATTATTATTATTATTATTACTACTACTACTTTAGAATTATTATTTATTATTATTATTACTAATAATATTAGTTCTATATTATTATAATTATTATTATTATTATTAATGAATTATTTTGTTATAAATAATTCTGATAATCACAATGATTATAGTATTGGTAGTAATATTTTTAACAATTGTATTAGTGAAAGTAACTGTAGTAGTATTACTAACAGTAGTAGTACTTGTATTTGTAATAGTATTGGTATCTAAAGCTGTGAAATTATAAGATGAAATGGATGTGATGTTGGTTGTATAAATTTTAGTAAAACAAGCAATCAATAAATCTCGAATTTATTTCTTAAAAAAAAATATACATAGTTTCAACATACAATATATTAAAATTATATACAATTCTCAAATACAATAAACCTCAAATAACAATCATGCAATAATGGCACATTAATAATACATAAATGTAAATATACTTAAAAATAAACATGTATAAATATAAATATAGGTATAAATATGTTTAAATAAATATATATAACAATAAATATGTATAAATTAAAGAATCAGATGCAAAAAAGTGCAAACTATACAGGAGTTATGAACAAGACACATGTATGCAATACTTTAATACATGAGTAACAAGGATATATGCAACGAGAGGTGTTTGTCAGTGTCATAGTATATATATATATATATATATATATGTACATAGTATATATATATATATATATATATATATATATATATATATATATATATATATATATATATATATATATATATATACTATATATATATATATATATATATATATATATATATATATATATATATATATATATATATATATATATATATATATATATATATATATATATGGCTGTGCAGAGAGATGAAATAAATTTTACTGAATAGGTCAACCCAACAATTATGGTTAACGACTGACATGACTTAAAATATTAATAAAGCACTTTAAAATGTATATTCATATATTTATACATTTATATAAATATTTTTTTAACGTACGAGCCGTCTCCCACCGAGGCAGAGTGACCTAAATGAAAAACGAGAGTTTCTCTTCTTACATTTAGTAATTTATACAGGAGAAGGGGTTACTAGCCCCTTGCTCCCGGCATTTTAGTCGCCTCTTACGACACACATGGCTTACGGGGGAAGGATTATTTTCCACTTCCCTATAGAGATTATATAAATATATGAAAGGAAATAGTAAGACGGACTTCAGACACTTTAATTATTATACAGAATAAAAATAACAGGTTTAGAAATTTTTAAAACTACTAGTTTTCAGTTAATTTGTAATAAGATCTTAGAACATGTTTTTATCTAGGAAAATTGACCCGTAAACCAAACCAATATAAGACAGATGGCTATAAATAAACTGTTTACTACGGTCTACAATTAATGATTAGTTAATATTATCAAGCTATGTGTATAAGACGCATACGTATAAACAAGACAGGTCTTGTAAAAGCCACCAATGGCGAAACGTCTTCATCAATAAGTTTCTTGATTGACCGTAAGTACCTTATTCCAAAACTATTTACTAATATAGGAACCAGACAGAGAAAAAAAAGGACCAACCGTGTAAAACATTGAGATCTTTGGGAACCTGGTGCTTATTAATGATAAATGAACATGAAACTAATAGCAAAAATACATAGCAATAAGGAAAACAGTGAATGTGAATACATGTATTTCAACACAGTTGTATTCTACACATGGTCAGTAAATTATATCTGAAGTATATACTGAGAAAAACAGTTGGCGGTGGATAAAAATAAATGAATATACAAATATACAGCATATAACAGCAAAAATATATTTATATACAAAGCATATCATATCAAAGGCCAATAAATATGTATAGTGTATTAGAGCAAGTTGTATATTTTTTTTTAAATTTAGCATTAACTTTATCCTGTACACACATTAATATTATACATTATACGTAATTTTATGTCACACTGAAATAAGAGTAAGTGGCAGCAGAAATTTTCTTATGTATTCATGAAATTGATAATAATAACGATTATCATGATGATAACAATAAAAATAATAGTAATACTACTACTACTACTACTACTACTACTAATAATAATAATAATAATAATAATAATAATAATAATAATAATAATAATAATAATAATAATAATAATAATAATAATAATAAAAAAAAGACGAAGAACAACAACAAAATAATAATAATAAAATAATAATAAATTTTTCATTTTTATTATTATTAATTCTTAATTTATTATTTTTATTAATGAGAAAAATATTTATCCCTCTTGTAAATGTATAAGACAAATGATGTTATTATCATTGTTATTATTATTACTATTATTATTATTACTATTATCATTATTATTATTACTATTATTATTATTATTATTATTATTATTATTATTATTATTATTATTATTATTATTATTATTATTATTATTATTATTATTATTATTATTATTATTATCATTATTAGTATTATTATTATTATTATTATTATTAATATAACTAGCATTGCTTTTTTTTTTTTGTTATTATAAGAAATTCAGTTCTTATCACTAAACGGAATATGAATATTTTTTAGGAATAATTAATATGATAATTATTTTGATATTTGTTGTTAAGCGAGTAATTAGTTACGTAAAAGAATTCTTAAGAAAAATATATGGAAAGTCGTTAAAATATATATATATATATATATATATATATATATATTATATATATGAGAATCGTATATACAACTGTTCAGTATTAAAAATAATGATAGCGAAGCGGGTTAAAAAAAATGCCTCTGTGTCAAGTAAAAGAAATTGATGAATTAGACTCATGTGCAACACTCTTGTGTCTTTATTTCCGAAACGTTTTGTCTATATATTAGACTTCTTCAGTCGAATACAGAGGTGACTGAAATTGGAGACAGCGGAAGCAGTGGAGTGGCAAAGATAATGTGATCAGTCCTTCAACTCTGATGAAAACAAATGTTCCTGGAGTCTTATTACATTATTATATTGAACTATTTTTCAAAAAATATAGTTTATTTTTTTATATTAATAATAATAATTAAAATAATAACTATCGTACACAGACCTAGCTGACATCAGTGACATGCTACTATATAGAAAGCCCCTTGTTACTCAGAGTTTTTCTTGCAAATTAGGTCAATTTTGTCCCTAGGATGCGACCCAGAACAGTCGACTAACACCCAGGAACCTATTTCACTAAGTGAACACGGATAGCAGATGTCTTAAGGAAGCACGTAATAATGTTTCCACCCGTACCGGGGATCGAAACACGGACCTCAGAGAGTGAGTTGAGTGCGCTAGCAATCGAGCTACGGGACACCTGTATAATAAAATAAATAATCAGATTAGGTTTGAATAAGATGATAGAATATGGATGGTCATGACCCTTCTTTCATAACTTGTAGATACAGCAACGTATTTGTTCCTGGACACTCGGAGGGCAGACAGGAAGACAGACAGGAAGGGAGGCGGACAGGCAGGAAGGTATGTGGATAGGCAATCAGGTAAAAAAGGTAGGTAAGCAGCCAGTCGGACACGCACACAGGCCAGCAGACAGGCGGGAAGGTGACATGCAAGCAGCCCGGGTAACGGAAAGGAAGAGGCAGGCACGAGGCCGGGAGGCAGGTAGATGGGCAGACAAGCAGGTAGATAGGCAGGTAGACAGTCAGGCAGGAAGACAGGCAGGCGAGCAGAAGACTGGCATAAGACCAGCAGGCAGGGAGGCAGGTAAGCGGGCAGACAGGCAGGCAGATAGACTGGCAAGTAGACAGTCTGACAGGAAGGCAGGTAGACAGTCAAAAAAGTCCTTCCCTCCTGAATTGCTTGAGCACAGTCAAAATTCTTTGTTCTCAGTCTCGTCTAATCCCTAAGAAGAGTAAAAGCTTAACCCCAACCCAGGAGGGAGGAGAACCTTAGGTATCCGTTTGCTTGTGAAATGACGACGACACAGGAACCAATGTTGAGAAATGTAGTTTGGTTGACTAGAGGTAGATTCCCTAGGTAGCTGACGAAGGCAGGGCTACGAGGGAGCAAATACTCAAGGTTCCAGACCAGGGCAGGACTACAATGGAGCAGATACCCAAGGTTCCAGACCGGGGCTGGGCTACGAGGGAGCAGATACCCAAGGTTCCAGACCGGGGCTGGGCTACGAGGGAGCAGATACCCAAGGTTCCAGACCGGGGCTGGGCTACGAGGGAGCAGATACCCAAGGTTCCAGACCAGGGCTGGGCTACGAGGGAGCAGATACCCAAGGTTCCAGACCGGGGCTGGGCTACGAGGGAGCAGATACCCAAGGTTTCAGACCGGGGCAGAGCTACGAGGGAGCAGATATCCAAGGTTCCAGACCAAGACAGTGCTACGGAGGCGCGTAATAAAGCCAAGAAACTCCTTTGATTTATATCAAGAAGTATAAGTAACAGATATCCCAGGGATATTCTAAACCTCTAGGCAACATTAGCAAGGCCTCATTTTGGGTGGGGTATTGGTCTCCATTCTGCACAGGAGAACATACAGAAAAGGATGACGATGTTAATCCACTGTACAAGAAAACTTTCCTATCGAAACAGAGATCCTTGAATCTAAACTCTCTTGAAAGGGTAAGCATATGAGGAGATATAATTATGGTATACCTAGAGAAGACAGATATAGGAGATATAAATAAGATGCTGAAGATATCTGACCAGGAAAGTACTCGAGACAATTGTTAAAAGTTGGATTAATTCTGATTTAGATAGGAAACAGGTAAGTACTGCCTTAGCAACAGAGTTGTAGATGAGCGGAAGAATCTGTCAATGTAGATTCATTGGAGCTAACACCTTGGGTTGTTTTAATCATAGGTTTGACAAATATGAGTGAAAATAGTTGGATTTGTGAACCGCTTGCCTAGCATGGGCCTGGAGGCTTATGTTCTCATGTTCTCATACACTGAGTTGCATAAAAATGTAGGGGGACTAGGGGCAGGGCAACTAGGTGCAGGGCGATTAGGGGCAGGGTAACTAGGTGCAGGGCGATTAGGGGCAGGGCGACTAGGTACAGGGCGACATAGGGCAGGGCGACTAGATACAGGGCGACATAGGGCAGGGCGACGTGAGTCAGATACCCACAGTTGCAGGGCGAGGGCTCTTGAAGGGATGCCTAGTGACAAATATTCTCATAGGGAAGCGCTAAACTCTTAGGAGGTTATTCAACCTCGAGGGATTGGGAGGTGATCAGGTTTGGCTCAGGAAAAAGGAAAGATAGGGCCAATTCTTGCAATCAAAATTCGTTCACCAGCATCAAGGTATCCCCGTTGAAGCTTGCCAGAGGATAAGAAAGTGATGAACGTCACAGTGCCACTGTATGAGAATGCCGTCTGTCAGAACCCACCACCCAGCGAAAAAAAGACACACTTCGCAGAACAAGTATCTAATGGCACAACGTTTCGACCCATTAATATCTAAAAGGATAAAAACGTTGTCCCAATAAAACTAATTCGGCAAAAATGTCACTTTTCTTCCTCTTTGTCGTCAGAACACTACTTACTTCCACCCACAGCCTAATCGATCTCCAGACAGCGCTGCGGTAATGGCAAACGCAGAGAAATTAATGTCACCCCGAGAGGTAAATGTCTGCAGGAGCCGTCATATGGATTTATAATCTCCCAGGGAAAATGCGTGTAGGGGCGAACACACTTTTTCCTCGCACTTTTTGACGTGTGAAATCTAATACCATGACGGAATCTCCATTACCGCGTGGGTCAGCAAAATTCTTTTTTTTTTTTAATATAAATTTTTCATCTTTTCAGCGCTGATGTATATTAGTTTCCAAATATGGGGTTTGTGGAACGATTCATATCACGGAAAGAATTGCAGTTGTTTAGGAAATGATCCCTCCTCCCCATTCCTTTCCCCATATAAAAAGAAATCAAAATTCTTCCTCTCACCAAAAATACATTTCAAATCGAAAGCATCGGGAGATAAGATGGTGTAGCAGTAATTGTAGCATTGCACATGAAACTGGATGTAGCGATAGTGATGTTAATGACATTAATGTTTACTCTATTAATAATAAGAATTGGGTTGAAATCAATAAAACATTAACGTTACATGGTTGTCAGCTATCAGTTTTTATTTTGCTATGAATAATATATATATATAATAATATAATAATAATAATAATTAATAATAATAATAATAATAATAATAATAATAATAATAATAATAATAATAATAATAATAATAATAATAATAATAATAATAATAATAATAATAATAATAATAATAATAATAATAATAATAATAATAATAATAATAATAATAATAATAATAATAATAATAATAATAATACTAATACTAATACTAATAATAATAATAATAATAATAATAATAATAATGAAGAAGAAAAGTGAAATTAATATTATCAACAACAGCAGAGGCAGCAGCACTAGCAATAGTAGCAACTACAGTGGACTAGCAGCAGTAGTAAATACAGCAGAAGTAATAGTGATAACACTAGTAGCAGTAGTAATAACAGCAGTAGCAGCAGCAGTAATAATAGTGGCATCTGTAGTAGTAGTTGTAACAGTAGCAACAGCCGTAGCAGCTGCAGTAATCGTGGCAATAGTAGTAGTAGCAGCAGTAGTAATCGTGGAATAGTAATAGAAGCAGTAGTGGTATTAGTAGATAAAGTAGTTGTAGCAACAGTAGTAATAGTGGCAACACTAGTAGCAGTAGTAGTAGTAGTAATAGTGGCAACAGTAGTAATAGCAGAGCTAGCATTAACAGTAAGATTATCAGTTGTGGAATGAGTATTCAGTCAAACATTATTTTTTGTAAGAAAAAAATTAAAGAATCAATAAATAATGTAATGCCTTTCTAAACAAATAAATAAATTGCACGATATGATATATCTAAAACAACTATGAAATAAAAATCTAAAGTCTATTAAATAAGTATTGATAATAAAATAATATTAACAGGCTTTTTTTTTAACAAAATCGGACAATAGTAGCTGTATTAGCTGTATTAACAGACTTGCTTTCATTCATGACATGGTTACGAAGGCTTTCTAGTTGATGTGCTGATCTTCGAAGGCGTTTGGCAAAGTGTCAAACGAAAGTCCGGCCCGAAACTTCCAACCTCATGGGATGAATGGGAAAAATTCTGGAATGAAGAAAACATTGGCTGAAAAGCATGAAGCGGAATCTTCATAAATGGCTTTGAATCCGATCACAATAATGTTTTCAGTGGAGTCCCTCAAAGGATCCATTCGGAGACAGCCTAAAGTTGTTTTCATACTCATAAATGACACTTGTTTAAATTTATTACATACACAAATGACATTTATTATTATTTATTATTTACACCAATGATATTTATTAATATATATATATATATATATATATATATATATATATATATATATATCCACCCTGGTGCCTTGGTGGGAAACGGGCTATGTGTTAATAAAAAAAAAACGCAGAAAAAAAAAAAAAAAAAAAAAAAAATATATATATATATATATATATATCAATCAATGATGTTATTCATTTTTTTTATTTTATAAGTTCATTATATACATCTATGGCCCGAACCCGTGAAATTATGTGATCATCACCACCATAACGTACATAGCAGTTACTGCAGTGAAGATTACCTAAATACTCAAAGACTAAATTACATGGAAAAGGAATCCTCTTAACTCTACGAATACTATGAAGTCTTTCACTTTTACTGCTTAATTCAAGCACAGAGACCAAATTTTACAACAATATTTATTATCCAGCTAAGACATGCCTATCATAGGTCAGTAGATCTTTTGCAGCACTCTGTTTTCCAATGTGGTCGATGTTCTTAGTGGAAATAAGTCAGTTCACTTATCATAGGTTTAGAGTTACGTGGTTGACAACCTTTCAAATCAAGCATAAGAAACCTGAAATCAGAAACATGTGGAACATTGCTCAAGTTGTTTACTGTCAGTCCCCATGAAGTCTTACGTTCACATGTATGGCAGCATTTACAAGATAGTGAAGAAAAGGCTCGTTTGCAGAAAGACCTTTTATTGGGACAACGTTACAATTTCAACCTGCATGCATAGATATACTGGCAGTAGAGGAAGAGGTGAGGTGAGGAAAAATCTAACATTCTTGTGTGTTCCGCATTGCGTTCATCTAGTTTACCACGAAGGTTAAGTACCATTTTCTAGACCAATGGTAAGCATAATTGACATTGTTAGAAAGTTTGGAGACCTTCTTTACCACCTTCAAGAGTATGCCACCACACTTTCTAACAATGTACAGGAAACTTTTCAGATATCTGGTAAACTCTACGAACGCACAGTGTTATCCTCCAAGAGTAAAAAATGCCGGAAATGGAAAGTAAAGCAAAAGCTCACCCGAATCTACTAACTCTACACCTGAAAGAAAATTGCAAGACCCGACTTCATCAACAAATTTTCCAGCGAATTCTCCACTCACTTCGGTGATTGTGATATACCTGTAGCTCTCTTGGAACCTCCCTTACCTAAGGTACCTAAAGGCCAAACCAATGACATGCACGATATTACTGGGAGCGTCTTGGAAAAAAAGTTGTACAGGAATAGGCCAGGCATACCGTCCAGTTACCAAAGAGCATTTCAACATAGCATCCAATATACTGTGCAAATACTCCACTGTGCCTCCTGCAATACTCTACAGTGTGCGTTCTGCAGTATTTCGCAGTGCACCTACAGCAGTACTCTACAGCGTTCGTCCTGCACTACTTCACAATTTGCTTCCTACGGTACTCCACAAGGTTCCTCCTGCAGTTCTGAGCAGTGTACTTCCACCAGTACTTCATTGTATTCTCTGCGGTACTCCACAATGTACCTCCTGCTGTACTCCATAGTGTGCCTCCTGCAGTACTACACAGTGTACCTCCTGAAGTACTCAACGAACCCATGATTCGTCACAATTATATATATATATATATATATATTATAATCAGTGACAAACATGTAACAATATGTACTAGACATGTATCTCTCACACCTCGTGTACTGTATATGCCATCTTTATATCAACAATGTATCTCTTAAATCTTTTGTACCAAATTATGTAATAATATATATATATATATATATATATATATATATATATATATATATATATATATATATATATATATATATATATATATATAATGTACGTGTGTGCGTGTGTGTGTGTGTGTGATGTGTGTGTATGTGTGTGTGTGTGTGTGTACTCACCTATTTGTACTCACCTATTTGTGGTTGCAGGGGTCGATTCATAGCTCCTGGCCACGCCTCTTCACTGATTGCTACTAGGTCCTCTCTCTCCCTGCTATGTGTGTGTGTGTGTGTACTCACCTAATTGTACTCACCTAATTTTGGTTGCAGGGGTCGAGACTCAGCTCCTGGCCCCGCCTCTTCGCTGTCCGCTACTGGGTCTCTGCTCTCCCTGCTCCATGAGCTTTATCATACCTTGTCTTAAAGCTATGTATCGTTCTCGCCTCCACTATATCGTTCGCTAGACTATTCCACTTCCTGACTACTCTATGTCTGAAGAAATGCTTCCTAACATCCCTTTGACTCATCTGAGTCTTCAGCTTCCAGTTGTGTCCCCTTGTTTCTGTGTTCCCTCTCTGGAACATCCTGTCACTATGTGTATGTGTGTGTGTGTGTGTGTGTGTGTGCGTGTGTGTGTGTGTGTGTGTGTGTGTGTGTGTGTGTGTGTGCGTGTGTGTGTGTGTGTGTGTGTGTGTGTGTGTGTGCTTCTTCTTAAGACTTTTCTTCACTGTTGTCGATAGTACGCTATTTGTTATCATCTTGCAGCCAGTCACAGAGACAATGGAGAATTCTCCCTGTCAACTCTGCCCACATTAGATCTACCTTATCCACGTAGATAAACTCGTCAGGCAAAACTGGTAAATGATGGGAATAACAGTAACAGCTAATTGTAGTTGAAGCAGCAGCAGTAGCAGCAGCAGCAGCAGCAGCAGCAGCAGCAGCAGCAGCAGCAGTAGCAGCAGCAGCAGCAGCAGCAGCAGCAGCAGCAGCAGCAGCAGCAGCAGCAGCAGTAGTAGTAGTAGTTACAGAGGAAAAAATTAGTGCGAACAAACATTTAAGATAGCTATTAGGAAACATTTTGGTCCCGAGAACTTGTTCACTTATAACAGCAGTGAACAAGGTCCTGGGAACTTGTTCACTCATAACAGCAGTGAACAAAGTCCTGAGAACTCGTTCACTCATAACAGCAGTGAACAAAGTCCTGAGAACTCGTTCGCTCATAAAAGCAGTGAACAAAGTCCTGAGAACTCGTTCACTCATAAAAGCAGTGAACAAAGTCCTGAGAACTCGTTCACTCATAACAGCAGTGAACAAGGTCCTGGGACAGACACGTTTCCTAATATCTTGAGTGCTGCTCATGTTTTTATTTTTCCTCTATTCATTAGTATTATATACCAGGTATATACAAGTAAATGTAGTAGTAGTAGTAGTGGTAGTAATAGTAGTAGTAGTAGTAGTGGCAGTGGTAGTAGTAGTAGTAGTGGTAGTAATAGTAGTAGTAGTAGAAGTAGTGGCAGCAGTGGTAGTAGTAGTAGTGGTAGTAGTATTGACAGTGATAGTAGTAGTGGTGGTGGTGGTCGTAGCAATAGTAGTAGTAGTAGTCTTGGTGGTGGTTGTGGTAGTAGTAGTAATAGTCTTGGTAATGGGTGTGGTAGTAGTAGTAGAAGTAGTAATAATAGTTAAAGTCGTAGTAGTACTCGTAGATGAGCAGTAGAAGTCGTGCTAATAGCCTTAGTGAATGTCGTGATGGCCGTCATTCAAACAATCCATCAAAGCTTTATTTAATATGAATTATTTAAAACCAGTTCGACGGAGTGGATTTAGAAAGGAAGAGAGAGACGTGTTGAATAAGTGTTGGGACTGAGAGCACATGCACTTGCAACACTTAGAGAAAAGCATTTCCTTTCATCTAAGGAAAAGCATTGCAATAGCAGCAAGATGTTGTGCAAAGCATTTTCAAAAGTTTTAGTGCCATGGCTGCAATGGTATTCGAATAACCTGAACTTCAGAGAAGAAACTTTACATTGCATTTCGACCTATCCTGCATCCTTATCAACTCACATTTCTACAAAGATGTAACTTGATAATGGCTCGGGACGGATCGAAACGTCATCTTATGTTTCCTCTTTTACCTTTGGGCTATTTTTAAGACGTTGAAATCTTGAAAAGTGAAATTATGAGAAAAGTGATATTACGTAAGATTATTATTATTATTATTATTATTATTATTATTATTATTATTATTATTATTATTATTATTATTATTATTATTATTATTATTATTATTATTATTATTATTATTATTATTATTATTATTATTATTATTATTATTATTATTATTATTATTATTATTATTATTATTATTATTATTATTATTATTATTATTATTATTATATTTAGGTGTAAGCGCTCAACCCACAGAAGTCACATTGAGCCTTAGGAATGGGATTTTATCAGGTTTCACTCAAGGAAAGAGAGTCTAACTCCAATTCTTTAGCTTCGATCAAGAGTCCTTCACAAGCATTTAGGTACCTCGTTAGGGTGTGTAGGAGAGAGGGAGGAACGATTTCTAGTGAAAGTAGGTCTTAAATAAGTGAATTTGATGCGAAGATTAAGCAAAAATTAAATATGTCAGCTATGCAGACATTGGAAATGAAAATTCAGACATCGTTTCGATCCTTACTGGATGGACCATTGTCACTCGAGAGTAATAATGGTCCAAGATAGACCGAAACGTTGTCTAAAAATGTATCTCGAATTTCTAAGATATTTGCGAATGTGTGATGTCGCCGTGGAGTGTTAAGGATGAAGATAATATTAAGATACTTGGCTTAAAAGCTGATGAATTCGATAAACATTTGGAGCTGTTACAGTTGCTGTTTGCATATGATGCTGTGATACTGGATGATTCAGAAGAGAAGATGCAAAAGTAGTTGTAGGAGCTTGCAAGAGTGTGTAAAATCTGCAAGCGAATGTCGAGACAAGTAAAGTGAAAATGGAAGATTTGAGGTCAGGTCTGAATGAAAGAATGTACAGAATAGATATCTAAGAGTAAATGTGTCAGTGGATTAAAACAATTGAATGCATCGCTATTTCAACATTTTTGTATGGGTGACAGCACTGTCTTCGAATTTGCAGCGAGGAGAAAGTTGAAGACAGGAAAAAGTGAGTTAGTATAATAATGAGTATAAGGATTGAAGAAAGCAGTAGAAGGTGCATTAGTATAAAAGATAGGAGACCAGGAAAAAGTAAGTTAGTATAATAATGAGTATAAGGATTGAAGAAAGCAGTAGAAGGTGCATTAGTATAAAAGATAGGAGACCATGGGTTGTTAATATGACTAACATGATGAGTACAATTGAGATACAATGATAGAGAGGGGTTTATAAATCTGAGACAGATGAAAAAAGGTGGAAGAGACGTTCCAAGATTCGTGGGTCGAAGGGTGTAAAAGCGGTTCTAAAACTACCAACTTGACCATTCATCAGGAGTGACCAAAGTGAGCGGAGACAAGTGGTGATCGAGATTTGACAAACTGTTGGACTGTGATAATAAATACGAAGTAACTTAGGCGGGATCGTGACTGAGAGATGGGAAGAAGTGACCGCTTTTTGAAAGTCCCGGTGTTACAATTAGGTCTGTAATCAATGGCTCGTGATGACTAGGATTTTATAGAAAGTCAGCAACAACCTAAGTGATGGTTAATATTTTTTTTTTTGGGGGGGGGAGTCACTGTGCCTCGGTAGGGAGCGATTGTTGTGTCCAACAAAATACAATTCATTATTGTAAGTGTGTAAGACATAAAATATTAATATGACAAACTCTAGATAATAAAACAGAAAATAAGATGTATTCAAAAGCGGTTCTGCTCAAGGTTTTATTGAGATAAAGTTCCTCTCTATTTAGAGCTTTATCAAGTTAAATCTAAGGATAAGGATATTTATAGAGCGGTGCCTTGTCACAGTGAAACCTTGCACTGCACCTGTGTTATTCCTTCAGAGGATAACATGCGCACTATATACTGCTGCCTACAACTGAGCTTTTATTGTATCCGTTAATAGCTATGTGTTTAGACACTATTTACTTTAAAACTGGGTTGTCTAATCTTTGTTAGCTTGTGCAACCCCAATCCAAATTTATCCCAACCCACGAAACCCATCTCATAAAATTTTTGATAGTAAGATAAAAAAAAAAGGATTGAATTAACATCCAAAATATATTGAATTCACATTTTATTGTACAGTTGTAGAACCAAACAAATTACTCTAGTAACAAGAAAAAATGTATATGTATTCAAAAGTGCACAAAAATTATTTGGCTGAGATTAAGAAAACTTTTGAATTATTTACTCTCAGCAGAAAAAAAATAAACAGTTTAGTGAGACTTGTAGTCATGCATTACACTCATGAGTAATGTGAAGCGAGATCCGTCCTTCTGAGCGACCAGCAGCCTACTTGGTTTGGACAAGAGTTTGGGTGATTATTTCTTCTTGATTCATAATGTATTCCATGATTTATCGATATTTGTCTAACAAAGAATGGGATAAAATTCACAAATAACCCGCACTTAGGATACAGAAACTAGTCAATGGTCCAAATAGGACCGAAACGTCGTCATAAATTTCCATCTCCTAAGTTCGGGTTAATAGTGTATTGTTCCAGTTACGGTATTGTGCCTTTTTATTAATAGTATGAAGTACTGTTGTATCCTAGGGAGCATTCATGGATCCCCTGATGAGGCTCCACCCACCCCCGAGGGGTGCATGCAACCCCAGTTGAACAATCTTGCTCTAAATAAAGGCTTTAAAATCATATGTATCTTAATTGTAACGAAAAAATTAATGTCTCCTAAAATTGCCCGAAAAAAAATCTCAAAAAATAATTGTGCGCCAATTTAAGGATATAAATAATAATGGAAAATGATATTCCAATATTTGTTTTATCGTAATTACAAAAAAATACAAAGAACACCTAATTTAAAAAAAAAACATTTATATCATTGAGAGCTTTTAAAAGTAATTAAGTTAAATACAGTTAGAAATATAATCTCAGAAAGACCAAAAATAACTACTTAACATACATAAAAAATTAACAAAAAAATTTAATATCTGGATATTTTTTTTTTATATTTTATTTACCCAAAATTATAATAAAGAAAATCAGTCTGTGTTCCATGTCGCTTACATTCTGTAGGCCTACCTTTATTATGAGGCTTAAATGCATCCAAATGACAGCTATATGGAGATCTTCACTGCCCCGTGTAGCTTTTATGACTCTGAACAGAGATTAAGGCAAACAAAAAATTAGCACTCATTTTGAGGCATGGCAGTGTGACTAATATCAGCAGAAAGCACTACATTAATTCTCGTTTCCTTGGGTAAAACAATATAATTTTTATTTGATATGACGCGAGTTTAATCAGAATTACTTCGTTCCATCAAGTACACAATCTTCATAAATGGAGACAAAGATACAAGTTACAGAATAGGACTTTTTTTTGGAGCAACGTTTCTCTCAGTATTGAGCTTTGTCAAGTATTATCTGATAAAGCTGTACACAGAGCGATAAGGTGTATCAGTACAAACATGTTCTGCAACTTCTTCTTTCTTTGGCCTCATAAACCATACCACGGGTGGGGTTTGAACCAGTGGTATGATTTGTTTGAAATCGTGTCATTACGTTTTTTTGGCCTCATAGCTGTCAGCAATACGTTATAGCATCCAATCTTCGTGTACGCTTGAAAACTCTCTTAAAATACTACAAATGTAACACTGGCATGAAAATAGACACAATACCCTCCTTCCCTGTCATCCTTCTTTCTTCACAAGCTAAAACCAAACATTGCAATCCCTCCAGGTAACATTTACTAACATAGCACATCAACATTTTCGCAATACGCAGAAGTATCTTCATATAATATCGTATTACTTACTAAAGCATGATCGATATTATCAAAAGTTTTGAAGAAGCTGACGAAACGTGTGTGTGTGTGTGTGTGTGTGTGTGTGTGTGTGTGTGTGAAGAGCTTTTGATCCAAGAAATTCGACATTAACCACCTTCTTTGAATCAAATCTGATTAACCACCATTCCCTGCTGCTCTGCAACCCCTACGTATATGGCGCTTTTTCGAGAATCTAATAATAATACTAATACTAGTAATAATAATAATAATAAGCCTGTGAGCCAGAAGGTCTACTTTATCTTATTTTAAATTAATAATTCTTCTTAAATAATGATGATCATCACGCAGATAACCCGCATATAGGAAAAAAAAAACTTTGTGACGACGTTTCGAATCGACTTGGACCATTAAGTAATTAATGGACCAAGTCGGACTGAAATGTTGTCATAAACTTTCTGTCTCCTATTTGCGGGTTATATATGTATTGTTCCAGTTCCATGTTCTCCATGATGTTCATCGCTGTCTCAGCTTCAGAAAGCAGATCATATCCGCAACTGGCGATCAGTATAGGCGATACTTTTCGATCCTTTGTGGATCATTATTAAATCCAGGACGTATCGAAACGTAATGTGAAGTTTTTTCTCCAAATATCAGGTTAGCTGAAAATTTATCCAGCAACGTTATTGTGACTTATATTTCGTTACTAGTCGATTTCTACCCAATATGTTCGTCTATCTCTCTAAGTTCAGTCCTCAAATAAATATCCATTACAGATATTCAACACTTTCATCAGAATTATTACCCATTTGTTCCAGGAAGACTGAGGTTACTCAGTACTGAGAAATTGTTCGAAGGTCTGTTAGAATACGAGACAGGATTAATATCTTAACTCGGCAAGATTAAGATCCTAACACGAAGAGATCAAGATCCTATCATAGCAAATGATTAGATTCAGTCTCCTGGAAACAGCTCACCAAAAAGGATTCAAAGGAAACGTTAGTAGGGAACACTGCACATGAAACATTTCAGGGAAATAATTTCACTGGAAACGTTTCGCGGACGACGTTAGTTAGACAAACTTTGGGCACTTAAGAAAGATTGTGCAGACAACATAAATGAATTAAATAATATGTGTAACCCTGGGAAATGTATTGGTTACTTGCTCGCTCGTACACGGTTACACGGAGGAATACAAGTCACAAGAGGAATGTTACCTTGTGACTCGAATCTCGGCTGCCCATTACAAGATACAAACTGGTCGTTGAGAAGACATTCCCAAGTAAATACATAACATATGAGTATTGGAGAAACATATATCTCATAAAATTTAACAAATTTTGGAGCTCATGCGTCCCACAGAGCCTGCCTCTAGTACCATTGTTTTTTATCAGTATTATATCCCATTTTTGGGCATGATGAAAGATCTCTAGCGAATGTTAATTATTTTCTCATTTCTGCAGGATGTATAGTTGTCATACCTATTGCCCTATTTCACTGTATTACATCACTTCTGTTATTGTCAGTTATTTGAGATCTGTTTCTCCCTCATGTGCTTGATGTGTTCATGTACTTTATATTGTTTTGCTCAAGAACAGATGACAAATATTTACATCCAAATACCTTTTTAATACGTGTGAATGTAGTGCCTTCAGCAATTGTTCCTTGTGTGGAAATACAGTACTATATGCATTATGAGTGTGTAGGCTGTGTATGAATATAATTAGATGTATTTTTATACTCATCTGATTATGTATGTTTGCATTTTTATGAGTGCATGTGTCTATACAAGCCGACTGTCGTGCTTTGTATACAACTATGTAAATTAGTATTGTTTGCAGTTTCTTAACTAGCCTAGCAAGTTGGCCTCTGATAGCCTAATGTAACGTTATGTCGCCGAGACACTACCGGCGAACCTACTACTTACTAACATTATGTAGCTTAGCCCAACTTTTCTGGAGTCAGCCTTCATTAAGCTGATCTTTCCTCTAGTAGTGAAGCAGAGGATAAATTTATGACTTCACTCAGGATGTCGCGATGATGGTATATAAATATATTCATAAGCATATAATGTACGTTTAAAGTATCGAGAGGTTATTGTAACAATGAATTTCTCAATCCTCTCCCTCTTTTTCTTCTCGCAACTGTGAATATTTTTTGTTGCTCCTCTCTGTGATGATGGAAATATTATATCATAAGAATTCCATTTCTCCTGTGCATGGGATAGCATCCCGAGATATAGTACTTCCCTACAGTAACTCCAGTTCCTCTTTAACGAAACTTTCGAAGCTCCAGTAGCTGGTTCACTTGTAATGGAATACTTAACGGTATCCTCATTGCTCTACTGAAGTCTCCCAGCACAGGCTGAAGGCTTTTAACACTTTGAAATGCATCCTGCGTAGTGGCATGTGACAGGGAAGCAACGCTAGCTTTTATTCCAACTATGTAATTATCATTCACAATAGAGTAGCAGTACATTGCTGATGTATCCAGTTTTCCTAAATAAAAAAAAAATCTGTACACGCTGTCTGGCAAAACATCAGTCTCGCTCTATACTTTAAAATTGAAAAATGATGCCATGAGTATCAACAGGTGGTGGATGCTTCAACACAAGCACTCTGCACTTTCTGTGTTTGTGTGCGGGCATGTCGGGGTGTGGGTGTTTTTTTTCCGGGTATGAGGGAATGTGGATGTGTGTGGAGGTGAGTTTGGGTGTGAGTGTTTTGGAGTCTGAGCGTTTCTTTTAGAGTATGTGGGTGTGTGATGTGTGTGGATGTGAATGTGTGGGTATGGATGGGTGTGTGTGGGAGTATTGTGAGTGGGGTAGGTGGAGGTGAGAGTGTGTAGACGTGAATGTGTAGGTGGGTGTGGATGTTTGTGTGTGCAGAGAGAGGGTGAGTGTCTGTGGATGTGTGTGTGGATATATATATGTGTGAGTGTTGTGAGTAGGGTATGTGCATGTGAGGGTGTGTGTGGATGTCTGTGAAGAGTGTGTATGAGTATGTACTCACCTATTTGTGGTTGCAGAGGTCGTGTTAGTATGTGCGTGTTCGTGTGTGTGTATGTATGTTTGTATGTGTATGTGTGTGTGTGTGTGTATGTTTCCATTAGGTGCCTAAAGTCATGATGTATGTAAAAAAAAGGAGAAAATATGCATAAACAACAAATGACACTGGGGTAAAAAAAAAAAAAAAAAGGCTACTGTCCAGGCTAGGGACCCCAGAGGCGTGAGCAGATATGAAGCTGTCACGAGGAATATGATAAACCTGCCTTGATACGGACGAAAAGCTTTATACAGCTGCCACCAGTGGATGTTTGTCTGGGGAACAAGCATTGCCATCAGTGGATGTTTGTCTGGGGGAACAAGCATTGCCACCGATGTATGTTTGGGGGATGGGGATGGGCAGTGCCACGAGTTAATGCCTGTGCAACATCAGTCCCACTACTCAGAATCTGGGTCGGCTAATGATGCTGTGATTGCATGTCTTCAGGGTAATTAGTCCACCAGCGTATGTCTGGGAGCAGCAGTTAATTTTTCGAGGTTTTTAATGTGCTGTACTTTTATATATTCGATGACGAATTATGTAAATAAGTCATAGGTATTTGACAGAATTATATTATCTCTTTTAATAATGTTGGTAGAATTACCTACAGTATGTGACATTTTATTGAGAAAACGGTTTGCTCTCTAGTTGCTTTGTCCTGTACTCGTACATGTTTTATTTTACAGATAATGAAGTTACAATTTACCTTTAAAATAAATTATTGGTTATTAAGTAATGTACTTATTGTTTGCTTCATTATTTAGTTCTCTGTAAACAGAGAAGACAGTCCAAGAAGAACGCGTTACACCCATAAAACAGTTTACAGCAGAAGCATAAGCAAATACATCATACAGAAGTAACAGAGCACAATACATCATAGAGTAGCAGGAGGTGGTGTGTATATCTCAGTATACAAACACCGACATGTGTGAATTGTTCCAGTCAGGGTATATTTTACTGTGACTCGTTTTCCTGAAAAGAGCAAAAAGGCACAGTACTGTAAGTGGAACAATACACAAGTAACCGCCTGTAGGAGAGAGGAGCCTACGACGACGTTTCGTCCGACGTGGACCGAAACGTCATCGTAAGCTCCACTCTCCTTTGTTCGAGTTATCTGTGTATCCTTTTTCTGCTCTGCACAGATTCCTCAACACTCCAGCTTCCATTTTAACCTCATGCATTTTGTGTCTCATCAAGTCCTTCGATGTCTTTACTTACAAGTCTTTTCTTTATCTTTATTACCTCCCTTCAGTCTGACGTCTAATCCTTATTACTACCCTTCAGTCTGACGTCTATCCTTATTACTTCCCTTCAGTCTGACGTCTAATTCTTATTACCTCCCTTCAGTCTGATGTCTAATCCTTATTACTTCCCTTCAGTCTGACGTCTATCCTTATTACTTCCCTTCAGTCTGACGTCTAATTCTTATTACCTCCCTTCAGTCTGATGTCTAATCCTTATTACTTCCCTTCAGTCTGACGTCTAGTCTTTCATTTTTCTAGACTTCTTACTCTCTTCATCTTCCTCTCTACGTTCGCTTTCAATTTTTTCTGGTCACACATCGTTCCATATTTCTCCGCCAACCTTTGCATCTTCTGTGTGTAATTTTTTATGTGAATCTATTTAATATTTAATCTCTTTAAAAAAAATTACTTACCTATTTGTGGTTGCAGGGGTCGAGTCACAGCTTCTGTCCTGTCTCCTGTGTGTGTGTGTGTGTGTGTGTGTGAAGTTTTTTTTGGAAAACTTATCGAAAAACCAAGTGGAATATTTCGGCTTGCTTTTGGTATAAGGATCTGCACAAAACAAGTCGCAATAATAACAATAATAATAATAATAATAAGAAGAAGAAGAAGAAGAAGAAGAAGAAGAAGAAGAAGAAGAAGAAGAAGAAGAAGAAGAAGAAGAAGAAGAAGAAGAAGAAGAAGAAGAAGAAGAAGAAGAGAAGAAGAAGAAGAAGAAGAAGAAGAAGAAGAAGAAGAAGAAGAAGAAGAAGAAGAAGAAGAAGAAGAAGAAGAAGAAGAAGAAGAAGAAGAAGAAGAAGAAGAAGAAGAAGAAGAAGAAGAAGAAGAAGAAGAAGAAGAAGAAGAAGAAGAAGAAGAAGAAGAAGAAGAAGAAGAAGAAGAAGAAGAAGAAGAAGAAGAAGAAGAAGAAAAATACATTTGAATACCCGGCAATCCAGGAACCACGTAAAATTAGCGGAGGTGAAGAGAGAGAAAGGAACACACACACACACACAAGACATGACAAAAGCGCCATTCACCCAGGCTAACAATGCATATATTCGACTCTATGCAAAACACTTAGAGCTTTTGCATAAATCATCCTTGAGAACAAGCGACAAATTTTGCAGCACTTACCTTCGACGACCATAAATGTTAGAGACATCGCGAGTCGAGATCTTTCTTCCACGTCGTTGAATATTAAGGTCAGATATTTAATGCAACTAAGGAAGATTTCTGACGAAGATTCAGGTGTTGGTTTGCATGAGTTAATAATATGTATTACCACTGAAATCGATAGATCTGTATATGACAGTCTTGTTTTAATATGTATTATAAATTGGACGAAATGGAGTATTGCCAACGAGTAGAGAGACAGGATAGGCTTTTATTGGGACAACGTTTCGCTCTCTGTAGAGAGATAAAAAAAATCAATTTGTGTTCCAAATTACAATTTGTGTTCCAGTCTTCATGTACTTTAAAGTAATTTAACGACGATACAGACATTTTCGTGTTTAATGAATAATTTAAAAGTAAAGATATGTACTTAAAAATAATAAAATAAAATGTAATAGTGAGGTTATTGCTTCCGCCAGATGAATATAACAATTACTTTTGTTTATGAAGCGAAGAAATTCACTTGTAGACATAAATAAAAGAAGAAATGCGGAGGGGACTGAATGCTACAGTCTCTGAGGGTCTCAGAGACCCTGATACATACTGCCCCTGAAATATACAACACCTGAAATATACAACCCCTGAAATATACAGCCATTGAAATATACAACCCCTGAAATATACATCCCTGAAATATACAGCCCCTGAAATATACAACCCCTGAAATATACAGCCCGTGAAATATACAGACCCCGAAATATACAGCCCCTTAAATATCCAACCCCTAAATATACAACCTATGAACTATACAGCCCCTGAAATATACAGCACCTGAAATATACAGCACCTGAAATATACAGCCCCTAAATATACAGCCTCCTAAATATACAGACCCTGAAATATTCAGTCCCCGAAATATATAGCATCAGAAATATACAGCCCCTGAAATATTCAGCTCCGAAATATAAAGCCCCAGAAATATAAAGCCCCAGAAATATACAGCCCCTGAAATATACAGCCCCTGAAATATTCAGCCCCCGAGATATACAGCCTCAGGAATATACAGCCCCTGAAATATTCAGATCCCAAAATATACAGCCCCTTAAATATATTGCCCCTGAAATATATTGCCCATGAAATATACAGCCCCTGAAATATTCAACCCCCGAAACATACAGCCCCTGAAATATGCAGCCTGCAGCCCCTGAAATATACAGCCTCTGAAATATACTGCCCTTCACTTTTTATAAAATATAACATAGGTATACCGACAATTGTATGGAAAACATATATGATGATAAAGAGACGTTTTTATTATGAATGTTCGCCCACCTGGAGTGAAACTTTTCATATTAAAAGTATCTCATAAGTGTCATATGTTTATGTTTCTTGATTCATGCTTCTTGTTTTTTGCTTCTCTTATACCAATAATAACTATTATTATTAATTATTATTGTTATTGTTTTTATTATTATTATTATTACAGGAAGATGAAGAAGAAAAAGAAAAAATAGGAGAGAACATCTTTATCTAGTGTCTCTCATCCTTCCGTGATCAATATTTCGTAATTCGTATCTCATATTGCTTTAGTTGCTTGTGTGTCTGTGTGACCTCGTTAGTTATACTAACCGAGGTGCTCGTGTGTTTGTGTGACCTCGCTTAGTTATACTCACCGAGGTGCTCGTGTGTTTGTGTGACCTCGCTTAGTTATACTCACCGAGGTGCTCGTGTGCTTTTGTGACCTGAACTGTTATTGCGAGATAATTTTTTTGGCTCTTTGGTCTGGCCTTTTAATTAACCTGTAATACTGTTTCTTGTCATCTTGGGATCATCACATCTAGACTTGAAACTCTGTATTTAATTTGAGGTCTTCACTTCATTCCACTTTCCTGCACACACACACTCACAACCATCTCTGCCATAATTTACACCATTATCACAAAACAATTAATCTTCTACTTCCATTATTATTACCACATCTATTAGTAATACTAGCCCAACTATCCAGTGTACTGTTTTTGCTATCCTTCTATTTATTATTATTATTATTATTATTATTATTATTATTATTATTATTATTATTATTATTATTATTATTATTATTATTATTATTATTATTATTATTATTATTATTATTATTAATACAATTACTATTATTATTATTATTATTATTATTATTATTATTATTATTATTATTATTATTATTATTATTATTATTATTATTATTATTATTATTATTATTATTATTATTATAATTATTATTATTATTATTATTATTATAATTATTATTATTATTATTATTATTATTATTATTATTATTATTATTATTATTAGACGAGGTACGATAAAGCTCTTGGAGCAGTGAGAGAGTGGACCTAGTAGCAGCCAGCGATGAGGCGGGGCCAGGAGCTGTAAACCGACCCGTGAAACCATAAATAGGTGAGTACATATTACTGCACACACACACAAACGCGCCAGAGAGCGCTTCTGTACAACACCATGTAGATACAAAAAAAAGCCTACATAACACTATGTGTACATACAAACAACACACAAACACATTTGAAGAGTCTGTTATTAAAGTGGGTCGCAGGAGACAACATGAAAATATTTGGAAAAGTAACACCAATAGTGTTTTCTATTGCAATATATTCATTTTTTTCTTGAAGGGATACATGTAAAATATTTGCTTTTGTTTAAATCAGAAACAATTCTGGGTATTATTATTAGCCAAAAGAAACGCTCTTTCTTTTGCTAGGGACAATTAAGTACTGGTGATAATTTAAACTAATAAATATTTGAATATTTTATGCAATTTCAAGAGCGCAGCTTCTTTTGTGGTCTATATATGGGTCGTTTCTTTCACTTAGTGAGTGTTATTTATGTATAGTTATTAAAATATGTTTTATTTATATCAACATTATCATAATCATTTCAATAACTGGGATATATGTATATATATATATATATATATATATATATATATATATATATATATATATATATATATATATATATATAAAGAGAGAGAGTGAGAGAGACAGAGAGAGAGATTTACATATTGAAACTTCATTTCTTTTTCCCAGACTAAGATCTGATTGCCTCTCAATTTCCCAAGGCTTGTGTGACCCATTCTTACTTTGTCCTCACCTGTGGAAAGTTTGCCTCAATGCCTTGCATCAAGAGTCTTTCACTAGGTTTAAATATAATTATAATCTTTCTTTCATACTTAATGGTGCTTTGGTAATATTTTCTAAACAAGATTCACACTTACATTTAAGTCTTCTTCTTCTATTTCGTCTTTTTTTTTTCTTCTTTCTCTTCTTCTTCCACATATTTTTCGTCCTTCGTTAGATTATGAAGATCACTAAAATTACCACAGCAGCTGTTGAATTATTGTCAATATCACAACAACTATCTCTGCCATAATAACCACCATTATCACAAAAAAACACAATCATATCTACTAATACCATTACCTTCACCACTAAAACTACCAGTACTTTTTTCTTAACCAAAACTACTACCATAATCATTACCACCTCCATTAGTAATACTAGCCCAACTATCCAGTATACTGTTTCTGCTATTATTTTGCTTGTTATTATTATTATTAATAATATTATTATTACTACAAATATTTTTATTATTAATAATATTTTTATTATTACTATTATTATTATTACAAATATTTTTATTATTAATATTATTTTTATTACAAATATTTTTATTATAGTTATTTTACTATTGTTATTTTTATTGTGGTTATTTTTATTATTAATATTATTATTATTAGTAGTAGTAGTAGTAGTCATATTAGTAAAAGTAGTACAAGCACAACTACTGTGCCCCGTGGCCTGGTGGCAAAAGCTCTCGCTTCACACGGTGAAGGTCCGAGTTCGATTCCCGTCGAAGGGGTGGAAACATTGGACCTGTTTCCTTACACCGGTTGTCTATGTTCACCCATCAGTAAAATGGGTACCTGGGTGTTAGTCGACTGGTGTGGGTCGCATCCTGGGACAAAACTTACCTAATTTTCCCGAAATGCTCAGCATAACAAGCGGCTTTCTATATAGTAGTATGTCATTGATGTCAGCTAGGCCTGTATACCTTGTACATGTACTTGTAGTAAATAAAGATATTATTATTATTTATTTTGCTACTACTACTATTACTCGTACTGCTTCTTATATTACTGTTACTATGAATGTACACATACACATATGTGAGTTTATTAGACAAGCACCATCTAATGACAATGTATTTTTTAATAACTTAAAACGTAAAAGTAACTACATGATAATCATATAAATGAGAAATGCAGCGTTTTTATGTACTAGAGATAGAATTTTATAGATTAGTCAGATTTTCTTGTTCAGCTCTCACATATATATATATATATAGTGTGTGTGTGTGTGTGTGTGTGTGTGTGTGTGTGTGTACTCACCTAGTTGTACTCACCTAGTTGTGGTTGCAGGGGTCGAGACATAGCTCCTGGCCCCGCCTCTTCACTGGCCGCTACTGGGTCACTCTCCCTGCGCCATGAGCTTTATCATACCTCTTCTTAAAGCTGTGTATGGAACCTGCCTCCACTACATCGCTTCCCAAGCTATTCCACTTCCCGACTACTCTGTGACTGAAGAAATACTTCCTAACATCCCTGTGATTCATCTGAGTCTTCAACTTCCAACTGTGTCCCCTTGTTGCTGTGTCCCATCTTTATAACATTCTGTCTCTGTCAACCTTGTCAATTCCTCTCAGTATGTTATATGTCGTTATCATGTCCCCCCTATCTATCCTGTCCTCCAGTGTCGTCAGGTCGATTTCCCTTAACCTCTCCTCGTAGGACATACCCCTTAGCTCCGGGACTAGTCTTGTTGCAAACCTTTGCACTTTCTCTAGTTTCTTTACGTGCTTGGATAAATGTGGGTTCCAAACTGGTGCTACATACTACAGTATGGGCCTAACGTACACAGTGTACAGGGTCCTGAACGATTCTTTATTAAGATGTCGGAATGCTGTTCTTAGGTTTGCTAGGCGCCCGTATGCTGCAGCAGTTATTTGGTTGATGTGCGCCTCAGGAGATGTGCCTGGTGTTATACTCACCCCAAGATCTTTTTCCTTGATTGAAGTTTGTAGTCTCTGGCCCCCTAGACTGTACTCCGTCTGCGGTCTTCTTTGCCCTTCCCCAATCTTCATGACTTTGCACTTGGTTGGGTTGAACTCCAGGAGCCAATTGCTGGACCAGGCTTGCAGCCTATCCAGATCCCTTTGTAGTTCTGCCTGGTCCTCTTCCGATTGAATTCTTCTCATCAACTTCACATCATCTGCAAACAGGGACACTTCGGAGTCTATTCCTTCCGTCATGTCGTTCACAAACACCAGAAACAGCACCGGTCCTAGGACTGACCCCTGTGGAACCCCACTCGTCACCGGCGCCCACTCTGACACCTCGCCACGGACCATGACTCGCTGCTGTCTTCCTGACAGGTATTCCCTGATCCATTGTAGTGCCTTCCCTGTTATCCCTGCCTGGTCCTCCAGCTTCTGCACCTAGTGTGTGTGTGTGTGTGTGTGTGTGTTTGTGCGTCTTGCCGAATAGGTATAACTGGTCAATTAGTAAGAACTCATATAAAATTAAGTCATTTCTAAAATTTTGTCTTATACAACATTTACGACGATCTAACCCACTCGTATCACGGTACAACACCTAGCTCTGCTGGGTGCGTGATCTTTGTAGGATTGGGTTGTCCAGTGGGTTATAGCGTCGTGAATTTTCGTCGCAGTGTTGTTATTGATTAGCTACCACTCGTTTCAATAATATATATATATATATATATATATATAATATATATATATATATATATATATATATATATATATATATATATATATATATATATATATATATATATATATAATATAATGAACCTATCTATTCTGGTATAAACTTTATTCTAATCTTCTACAGGAGTTAACCTGGTTATCGTGGAATAGGGTTTATCCTGTCTATCCTAGTGTATGGGTTATCATGTCTATCCTAGTGTATGGGTTATCATGTCTATCTTGATATAAGGTTTTCCTAGCAGTCCTGTTATGAAGGTCATTCTTGCAAACCTGGTATAAAGGTTTTTCTGGCTCTCCTGGCATAATGAAGGTTACCCTGGTTATCCTGGTATGAGGGTTACCCTGGTTATCCTGGTATAAGGGTTACCCTGGTTATCCTGGTATAAGGGTTGCCTTGTCTTTCCTAGTATAAGGGTTCCTCTGGCTGTCCTGGTATGAGGGTTACAGTGACTATCCTGGTATAAGTGTTACCCTGGCTATCCTGGTATGAGGGTTACCCTGGCTATCCTGGTATATGGGTTGCCTCTTCTTTCCTAGTATAAGGGTTCCTCTGGCTGTCCTGGTATGAGGGTTACAGTGACTATCCTGGTATAAGTGTTACCCTGGTTATCCTGGTATAAGGGTTACCCTGGTTATCCTGGTATAAGGGTTGCCTTGTTTTTCCTAGTATAAGGGTTCCTCTGGCTGTCCTGGTATGAGGGTTACAGTGACTATCCTGGTATAAGTGTTACCCTGGTTATCCTGGTATAAGTGTTACCCTGGTTATCCTGGTATAAGGGTTACCCTGGCTAACCTGGTAAACAAACGATTTACAGGTGATGGAGAAAATCTTTTCTATCCATTTTTTTTTTTTTTTTTTGCAGACCAAGCCACAATGTCATAGTTGAAGCAACACGTAAGTGACCCATACTTCGAAAAGGACGACAACTTCAAATTACATTTCGCAGCTTCCAAAAGGAGATTATCGAGTCACATCAATCTCGCGACTCTGATAATGGTCAAGGATGGCCCGAAAACGTCTTAAACTTGTCCGTGAATAAGGAAGTTATCGCGTCGGAGAAATAACTTGTTACTCGGAAGGGAAAATGAAACGAAGGAGAACAGTCTGTCATAATTTTTTGCCCTACGCTGTGTGAGTCCGATCCACGATTTAAAAAAAAAAAAAAAAAAAGTTCTGGTGAACGTGAGTCTAATCCGTGATGATCCCTGATTAATGTGTTGGCAACTGGGAATTAGGTTAATAGCTGTGATCGGGTTTGTAAACTAGGTTAATAGCAGTAAATTAGTTCGTAAACAGTGGTTAATGGCGGTAAGATAGTCAAGAGACAGATCAAAATGCGTCAAACATGGTATATATAATATCCAAAAACGTAAATACGTTTCGTTCACACAGGTGAGCCCCTGGTGAGCGAAACATATACTAATACAAGAGTCCTAATATTGCACACGAGTCGGTTTTAAGTGCCTGCAAATGTTCAAATACAGCTGTTTCAAATTGATGGACCCAATTTTTAAGCAGAATGCTTTAAAATTGGGTCCATAAATTTGAAATACCCAACATATAATAATTGAATCTCCGACGCTTTATCTGTGCTCGAATTTTGGATGAAAATCTTTCATAATATTAAATATCTTCGTATATTAACACGACTTTGCAGGGTAATAATTTGTGTAGAAGGAATAATATCTTCCAGTGTTTTACTAGGCGGTGTTAAATGGTTACACTCAGATCATCGTAGCAAAGATGATCTGTCAAACACAGCAGAGTTTACTAGCACAGCTGATGTTTCTAGCACAGCTGATGTTTCTAGCACTGCTGATGTTTCTAGCATACATGATCTTACTAACACAACTGATGTTTCTAGCACAGCTGGTGTTTCTAGCAGAGTTGATCTTTCTAGCAAGGCCGATCTTCCTAGCACAGCTTTCATTTCTAGAACAGTTTATCTTTCTATTTTTTTTTTATATCTTTCTATTGAGAAACTGTTTCCAGGAATTATTAAAAATTTCAAAGCTTAAATTTCCCATTAAAAGTTGCTCTGATGCTTATGAGAGACTCTTGACCTTAGGAATTGTGACCTTTTTCGAATTAAGTCTGATTACCCAGGGGCTGTATGACCCTTTTTGGGTTTAGTTAACATTGCTTCATAAATTAAAAAATATATATATAAATATAATTCTTTTAATTTAACAGGTTTTTCCTCTATGTGTTTCCTCCTTTTTCTATAGAATTTCCATCTATTAATGCAGATTATATTGAAATTATAGTGAAATTATAGAGGAATTGGCTACAGGTATGAGAAATGTATATTGAAGCAATTTTGAATACGGAAATTAAAACCAAACACTCTCACAGAGATCTTTGTGACCCTTGTATAATTTCGGAAAATTATAGTGAAATCTACCAGGTTACAGAAATTATAGTTAAATTTAACCAAATACAAAATTAAAGAAATTTACCCATTTACACAAATTTTACTTAAATTATATTGAAACCTGCTAAGTTACATACATATACATTGTAGTGAAACCAACCTAATTATGTAAATTATATTGAAACCTGTCACGTTACATACCTATACATTGTAGTGAAACCAACCTAATTATGTAAATTATATTGAAACCTGCGAAGTTACATACATATACATTGTAGTGAAACCAACCTAATTATGTAAATTATATTGAAACCTGTCAAGTTACATACATATACATTGTAGGGAAACCAACCTAATTATGTAAATTATATTGAAACATCTAGCCAAACTGAAATATAGAAGGTATTGCAAATGTACCTAATATATTTAATATAGACAAGCTCCCATGACTCTCCATCTCGTCTCTTCTGTCTTTTGCTCGTAGAAGCGAGGTGTTCGTAAAACTGATAAAATTAATACTAAACATAAACTGGTTCAGTAAGACCGAATTCACTTGTTCTCTCTAGGCTGGAGTACTGCTGTACACTAACGACTTCTTTCAAGGCAGGCGAAACTACTGGCCTGGAGAATATACAGAGAATAAGTGCAATAAAGCAGCGCAGTTACTGGGAACGAGATGATTTTGGTACGCCAAACTACAGACAATACTTGAAAGTTGATGAACGAGAAATTTGTGACAGAGTACAACGAAGAGAAATGCGTGAAGGGAATTGTGAAGGGTCGAAGATTTTCATTTTTGTTGGCAATTTTAAGGTTCATCTTAGTGATTCAGGACACCAGAAAATTTGTGAAAGAATTATATCTATTTCTCCCACCAAGGCAGCGGGAGACTGACATCACAGTTTAGAAAACCATCCTAGCTGCTGTATTATCCAGGCGCTCTACGTCCCACCTCCACGACTTATGTCCGGGTAGCTTTGCTTTCTATTCAAAACAAACAAAACGAATATATATATATATATATATATATATATGGTGTGTAGACCAAGTGTTTACAGTGAAACATATAGGTGAACAGTATTTGAATAAGGGTAAAGATGTTTTTGTGGCATTTATGGATTTGGAAAAGGCGTATGATAGGGTAGATAGGGGGGCAATGTGGCAGATGTTGCAGGTGTATGGAATAGGAGGAAGGTTACTGAAAGCAGTGAAGAGTTTTTATGAGGATAGTGAGGCTCAGGTTAGAGTGTGTAGGAGGGAAGGGGACTATTTCCCAGTAAAAGTGGGCCTTAGACAAGGATGTGTGATGTCACCGTGGTTGTTCAATATATTTATAGATGGGGTTGTAAGAGAAGTGAATGCGAGGGTCTTGGCAAGAGGTGTTGGGCTAAAAGATAAAGAAGCAAATACAAAGTGGGAGTTGTCACAGTTGCTTTTGCTGATGACACTGTGCTTTTGGGAGATTCTGAAGAGAAGCTGCAGAGGTTGGTGGATGAATTTGGTAGGGTGTGTAAAAGAAGAAAATTGAAAGTGAATATAGGAAAGAGTAAGGTGATGAGGATAACAAAAAGAATAGGTGACGAAAGATTGGATATCAGATTGGAGGGAGAGAGTATGGAGGAGGTGAATGTATTCAGATATTTGGGAGTGGACATGTCGGCGGATGGGTCTATGAAGGATGAGGTGAATCATAGAATTGATGAGGGGAAAAGGGTGAGTGGAGCACTTCGAGTCTGTGGAGACAAAGAACCTTGTCCATGGAAGTAAAGAGGGAATGTATGAGAGTATAGTTATACCAACGCTCTTATATGGGTGTGAAGCATGGGTGATGAATGTTGCAATGAGGAGAAGGCTGGAGGCAGTGGAGATGTCATGTCTGAGGTCAATGTGTGGTGTGAATATAATGCAGAGAATTCGGAGTTTGGAAATTAGGAGGAGGTGCGGGATTACCAAAACGATTGTCCAGAGAGCTGAGGAGGGGTTGTTGAGGTGGTTTGGACATGTAGAGAGAATGGAACGAGACAGAGTGACTTCGAGAGTGTATAAATCTGTAGTGGAGGGAAGGCGGGGTAGGGGTCGGCCTAGGAAAGGTTGGGGGGAGGGGTAAAGGAAGTTTTGTGTGCGAGGGCTTGGACTTCCAGCAAGCATGTGTGAGCGTATTTGATAGGAGTGAATGGAGGCATATGGTTTTTAATACTTGACGTGCTGTTGGAGTGTGAGCAAAGTAACATTTATGAAGGGATTCAGGAAACCGGCAGGCCGGACTTGAGTTCTGGAGATGGGAAGTACAGTGCCGGCACTCTGAAGGAGGGGTGTTAATGTTGCAGTTTTATAACTGTAGTGTAAAGCACCCTTCTGGCAAGACAGTGATGGAGTGAATGATGATGAAAGTTTTTCTTTTTCGGGCCACCCTGCCTTGGTGGAATCGGCCGATGTGTTAATAAAAAAAAAATATATATATATATATATTTATATATATATATATATATATATATATATATATATATATATATATATATATATATATATATATATATATATATATATATATATATAAAGGCTTGCAAGTAATTTTACCCAATCAGAAAATTAATAAAAACAATGGTAAAAACAGTATTAGCTTTCAGGTCGGTGAAATTTATTGAGAACTTTGTAGCAGACACAAGGAACCTATTTCAGTGTTGTAATCGAACGCATCTCAGATATTGAGACTGATCGTCCGAAAGCATCAGGTATGCATAAAAAGACACGATTTTTATCCTGATTCCGAATGGAAAACTGCAGCCCATCTGTTAGCGAGGACAAGCCGGGCCTGGAATCCCTTAATGCCGTTTAGGTTTTTATGGATCCAAACTACACTTCCAGAATCCAAAATTCACTTTCCCCCCGCGGAAAAAAGAAATTGAAGGGCGAGCCCGTCTGTAATTTCTATTTTCAAGATTATTTTTGCAGATCTCATGCAATTCAAAGAAAGCTGGGAAGCGGCTCGAATTTAGCGAGTATGATGACGCTATAAAGGACAAAAAATAAAACACCCGAGAGAAAGAGAGAGAGACTCGTAACTCCCAGTCACCCGAGTGAGGGAGAGAAAGACTCTTAACCCCCTGTCATCCGAGTGAGGGAGAGAGAGACAGAGAGAGACAAGCTCGTTCACCCTCCCACCTCTCCCCACAGAGCTTGCTCAGAAGCCTTAAGCTTAAAAACAGGATTAGCATTGTCTGTCTTACTTAACGAGGTCCTTTTAATACTGTAAGCCTGGAGCACTTGCCTACCGTGTCAGTCGGCTTGCACACACACACACACACACACACGTTAAATATTCTTATAGAATTAGTCAACAGCTTTATAGCTGAAAAAGTGTGTATTGGGAAATCATTTTTGTTTAAGTCACATGTATGTTCACCTAGACTTAATTCCATTCAGATTTATTGTGATAATAATTATAATAATAATAATAATAATAATAATAATAATAATAATAATAATAATAATAATAATAATAATAATAATAATAATAATAATAATAATAATAATAATAATAATAATAATAATAATAATAATAATAATAATAATAATAATAATAATAATAATAATAATAATAATAATAATAATAATAATAATAATAATACATATAACAATAATAAAAATTATAATAATGAGATCATGAAGAAGAACAAGATGAAGAAGAAGAAGAAGAAGAAATTACTCCCCCAATAAAAGAAAAAATTGCTTCAAATTACATTAGGCCGAAAAGAAAAAAAAATCCATTATGTACCAACAATTCCACAGTCTGACTTTCTGTATCTGGATTATCGGGAAGTAAAGGACTTTGTGTTTAATTGCTTAAAAATATAAAACTCTTGATGGCATGGACGTAAACAGCTCATTATGTTATCTACTAATGGATTAAATTCGTTTGTATTTGCACGCTCTGCTTGTAAGCTAGACATTTATCGTTTCTGTTGCCTCACACCTATCCGTTGACGAGTCAGAATTGGCCGTTATTCAAACAGTCTCATATACTAGTCCATACTATCTTGAGACTTTTTCCCACACGCAGAGAAGTCGGGGATTTTTTGTTCTCCTGTCACTCCATTTTTCAGTATACTGAATATATTGTACAGTCACACACACACACACACACACACACACACACACACACACACACACACACACACACACACACACATATATATATATATATATATATATATATATATATATATATATATATATATATAATCAATAACAAACTGCGTTAGCCGGGGATCGAACCCGTGTTGTTTTAGTATGATCCAGTGGTTTAGAGCGTCGTGAATTTTCGCTCTCTTCCCACTAAAACAACACTGGTTCGATCCCCGGCTAGCGCAGTTTTTTTATATATATATATATATATATATATATATATATATATATATATATATATATATAATTCAAGTATATATATTCAAATGGCTTCAGGAAGAAATCCAAATATTCTTCCTTGAAGCCTTTTATCCACTTCTCCGATGCTATGGGTCCCACAATTTGTACCAGAGGTGGACCCCATACTATATAATATATATATATATATATATATATATATATATATATATATATATATATATATATATATATATATATATATATATATATATATATATATATATATATATATAAGTGGACCCCGTGTTCTTCCTGCTCCAAACTCGCCCTTTTATGTAAGTGTATTTTTAAATGCTTTTGTAAGTGTATTTTGGGGGTCCAAAAGGACTAGTTTACTTTACATTATTCCTTATGGGAATAAATTCGTTTGGTAATGGCACTTGAACAACATTCTGGAACTAAAAATAACGAAAACCGGGGTCCACTGTGTATATATATATATATATATATATATATATATATATATATATATATATATATATATATATATATATATATAAAATATATATATATATATATATATATATATATATATATATATATATATAAAATTGTAAATTTTCGTTCATTTTGTAAGTTATTATATTGCTGTAGTTCGCGGTAGAGCGCATTCATTAGTTATTAAATAAGTTTTTTGTTATATGATTTTCATTTTCTAAATTATTTATTCAATTTATTTATATGGTATACTTTTTACCTCTTTTTCATTGGTTATCATTATTATTTTTGTGGTCGTCTTCTTCTTTTTCTTCTTCTTCTTCTAATTCTTCTTTGTATTCGTATTCGTCTACTTCTCCACCTTCTTTTATAAAAATAATACAAATTATAAAAATAAAAATTATAATAATAAGAATAA
This sequence comes from Cherax destructor, assembly GCA_009830355.1. Taxonomy (NCBI): domain Eukaryota; kingdom Metazoa; phylum Arthropoda; class Malacostraca; order Decapoda; family Parastacidae; genus Cherax; species Cherax destructor. The sequence continues at coordinate 219,561 of WNWK01000747.1, read as the reverse complement.
AAATAAAAATAATAATGACAATAATACTAATAATAATATTAATAAAATATGTATTAGCAGTATAGAAATAATAATAATAATAATAATAATAATAAAAATAATAATAATAATAATAATAATAATAATAATAATAATAATAATAATAATAATAATAATAATAATAATAATAATAATAATGAAAATAATAATATTATTATTAACAATAATAATAATGTTAATACTAATAAAATTATTATAATTATAATTAACAGCATAGAAATAATAATAATAATAATAATAATAATAATAATAATAATAATAATAATAATAATAATAATAATAATAATAATAATAATAATAATAATAATAATAATAATTTTAAGAAGAAGAAGAAGAAGAAGAAGAAGAAGAAGAAGAAGAAGAAGAAGAAGAAGAAGAAGAAGAAGAAGAAGAAGAAGAAAAGAAGAAGAAGAAGAAGAAGAGGGAAAACAAGGTACGGTGCAGAGGCTTGTAGAGAAGTTTGGTAAGACGTATAAAAAAACGAAGTTCAAAGTAAACTCCCAAGAAACAGTAAGAGTGTGAGATTATTTCTAGGCAATGTTAGTTTAGACGTCAGTGTCTGGAGAGAGCATGTGTGAAATGCACGTATTTAGACACGGCACCTGGGAGTGCATGTGTCGGTAAATTGGTCACTGAAAAATGAGATGAATCCTACAATATATAAGGGGAAATACAGTAACGGTTCTGTTGAAGAGTCTGGGAAAAGAAATAAGTTTATCAGTGGATGTAAAAAAAATTAAATGTGTCAGAGTATTATGGTACCAGTACTCATGTATGGGTCTGAGGTATGGTCTTTGAAATTTTCAGGGAAAAGAAGGCTGGATCAAACTGAAGATGTGTTTGAGATCAGCTGGTGATGTGAATATTACTGTAGAGAATAAGGAGTGGAAAAAAGAAGATGATGGTGTGGTGGCATGAATGGCATTTTTCAGAGAGGGAGAGTAACTGTTGTATTTGTTATGTCATTTAGGAAGGCTGGAGTAAGTTAGGTTGATCAAGAGTTCGTATACATCAGAGTGAATGGACGGAAGAAAGTGGAACGTTTGTGTGGAATATTTCGTGCTGTTGAAGTGACCATGGTCATATCTACAAGTGGATTAAAAATACCGGCTTGCCTGATATGGGTTGCGGAGGTGGGAAGCACATTGCCTGCACTTTGAAAGAAGGGTTGGGGAGAGGGTGTTATGTCATGAGTTGGTGGGTCATTGAGTCGGGACGTCCATGCCCACCTGAAATGGTAGCTAGAGAGTGAGTAATGGAGAATGTGTTTTTCTTCTCAGGACGACCCAACCTTGGTGGGAAACGGCATATGCTTAAATATACAATAATAATATCAATAATAGTGCTACTATTACTACTGTAAGAACGACTACTATTACTACTACTACTACTACTACTACTACTATTACTACTACTACCACTACTACCACTACCACTACTACTACTACTACCACTACTACTGCTACCACTACTACTACTACTAATGATAATATTATTAATAAAACCACATGTGAAATATAGCTTATTATTATATACAAGATATATTATAAACGAGCAGCAAGGTAGTGGGATTCTAGTGAGCCAGCGCAACAAACTGCCATAAAGCGTAGGAAACATCACTCCAGAATGGATAATTAAATGTCCAGGAATTAGCGACGCCGATATAATGAGTTGAAGAGTCGAACGTCGAAAAATTAAGTGCAAATATTCGAAATGGTAATTGGTAAATAATCGGAAAGAGACGAAGAAGTAAATTTTACAATCAATATTGTTAGATAATGGGGTCTAGGTTGTGAGGCTTAGCCAGGGTAGGCCTGTACTGGGAAGTTGATTTTGGCTTGATCCTTGGATTGTTACAAGCCTTCAAAGAGATATTCCTGGAAATAACTATTCCACAAACTGAAAATCATGAAAGTTCCGCTAGCTCTATACGACATGCAAATTAAGGATGCAAAAATAATTAAAGATATTAAATGACTGGTCTGACAGTTTCCAGATAATTAAACAAACATATTCCACACACATATTCGTCTTAATTGCCTATGTGAATTAAGAAAAATATTTGCATATCTATAATAAAAAAAACTGTATTTTACTAAACAAATAAATTACATCATATATAGTAGCAGAGATGAGTAAAAAGCATAATAATTATTATTCATGATGTATTTATCTAATTTATTACTGATTTAAATCAAAGTTTCAATTAATATATTTTAGTATTCATCTTGTCATTATTTATGAATTAACTTATTTATTAGTATTTAAATTTGTTTAATTATAGTCAAACAAGATTATAATAATTCGAGGGCAAAATCATAGCAGTATACAAGCATGTATGGACAAAATCATACAATAGTACAATGATAAAATAATATAGAGATAGATCCTGGTAATATTTTATCATACTAATTTGCAGTCATACCAGTATACTCAACTATAGAGAGGCATAAGTTTAGAAAAACAAAACCATTTCTAAGTAAAATCATACTAGAACAGAAATCATACAAAAACCAATCATACCATTGCAGAATTAAGCCGGAACAAAAGATTATTTTGCGTAATGCCAGGTCAATCTAGAATCAGTTCATTCCATGACATAATCGTACTGAGATTTATTCTTACCAGTATACCTGAAGTATACCTGAAGAGGGTTCCGGGGGTCAACGCCCCGCGGCCCGGTTGAAGAAAAAAACCTTGGATAAGATTACTGACAGGTCACTCTTGAAGCTCAGTTGGTGTGATGGAGGTTTCAAGCTGAAATCCATGAATAATATCCACTAATTTCTCATTACCAGCAAAAAATAATTAGTTGAAGTACGGCAATACTTGCCGGTGCAGATGTGAAAACAATTTCCCATACAAAGAGAAACATATTGTAGCCAACATTAAACTTGTCTGTCTGGAATGTAGCCCCAGTGTAAAAAAAGACAGAAAAGGTAACCTATAGTATATTTATTTAAAAATAACGTTTGGTATTGGTTCCTTGATCAAGGAACCAGGACAGAATTTTTTTTTTTTTTTGGTCTTGTGTCTTCCAATGCACCTCATTAGTATTTTTTATGGTGGATATTGTGGAAATGAATATTCTGAGATTTTTGTAGTAGGAAATGTACTGAAGCTCATTTGGTAGGAAATGTGTTACTGTTCATTTGGTAGGAAATGTGCTGCAGCTCATTTGGTATGGAATGTTCTAAGGCTCCTGTGGTTACCTGTAGTTGACACACAAGTAAATATATATAACTCATTTTATAAAATATTATCTCCTTGATAGTATAATAATAAGATATTATCTCCTTTAATGTATAATAATAGAGTATTAAAAAGACCCCAATGGAAGTAAGTCACGTTGTCTGACTTTTTTGGGTTATCCTAGGTTCTCTAAACATATGCTGCCATGTATGATAATCTATGTAACTGTACTTGTATATACCTGAATAAACTTACTTACCACCTCCTGAGCCCTGTCTGACCTGGAAGGAAATATGCTGAGTCTCCTGTAGTAGAGAATGTGTTGATGCTGAGTCTCCTGTAGTAGAGAATGTGTTGATGCTGAGTCTCCTGTAGTAGAGAATGTGTTGATGCTGAGTCTCCTGTAGTAGAGAATGTGTTGATGCTGAGTCTCCTGTAGTAGAGAATGTTGATGCTGAGTCTCCTGTAGTAGAGAATGTGTTGATGCTGAGTCTCCTGTAGTAGAGAATGTGTTGATGCTGAGTCTCCTGTAGTAGAGAATGTGTTGATGTTGAGTCTCCTGTAGTAGAGAATGTGTTGATGCTGAGTCTCCTGTAGTAGAGAATGTGTTGATGCTGAGTCTCCTGTAGTAGATGTAACTGTATTGTTGAGTTCCTGTAGTAGAAATGTGTTGATGCTGAGTCTCCTGTAGAGAATGTGCTGATGCTGAGTCTCCTGTAGTAGGAATGTGATGCTGAGTCTCCTGTAGTAGAGAATGTGTTGATGCTGAGTCTCCTGTAGTAGAGAATGTGTTGATGTTGAGTCTCCTGTAGTAGAGAATGTGTTGATGCTGAGTCTCCTGTAGTAGAGAATGTGTTGATGCTGAGTCTCCTGTAGTAGAGAATGTGTTGATGTTGAGTCTCCTGTAGTAGAGAATGTGTTGATGCTGAGTCTCCTGTAGTAGAGAATGTGTTGATGTTGAGTCTCCTGTAGTAGAGAATGTGTTGATGTTGAGTCTCCTGTAGTAGAGAATGTGTTGATGCTGAGTCTCCTGTAGTAGAGAATGTGTTGATGTTGAGTCTCCTGTAGTAGAGAATGTGTTGATGTTGAGTCTCCTGTAGTAGAGAATGTGTTGTGGTGATCACTTGGCAAGGTGATGATATCTCGGTAATCACCATTCAAAATCATTCAGTTTGAATAACAGTTACGTGGCCGAAACAAATCACAGTTAATTCATTATCCATTATCACGTCGCCAGCGAGAAAGAAAGGGAGAGAAAGTTAGAAGTTAGAAAATGCCACCGGAAAGTGATGACACAGCCACGTCATTACAAAGTCACGTTAAATCATGCACGTCTAGAGATTAGAGCAGTGAACAACGTACTGGAAGAAGTGAGTAAGTTTATTTAGGTACAAGTACACATAAATAGTTACACAAATGATCATACATGGTAACATATGTGTATATTACCTAGGATAACCCCCCAAAAAAGTCAAAGTGACTTATTTCTACAAATACAGTGTCGGGTTAGTTGTGAGTTAGTTTTGAGCCATTCGGGATGTTCTCAAGCAAGATTCATTACTATTTCCTTGCGGACTAAACAAAATATAGAATGGGAATAATTGTGGGTATAAGACCTATCTAGTATGGGCCAGTAAGAGTACTGCCGTGCTCACTTGTTATTTTTTTTTCTTGAGTAATGCTAGATCTTTTAAACTGGAAGAGACACAGTCTCTGGGATCAACTTCTTTTCACATTGTTTCAGGGCAGTGAAAAGTGTTTTAGTGATGGATCAAAAAGCCTACACCTAATAGTTACCTTCCAAGAATATTTTGGATCGATTGGGATTTTAGTCACTAATATCATAATTTGTGAACACAAGACTGTAGTGGAATTGTGAATAAATCAGTATATTGTTGTTCATCACTATGGTGTTTTTTGTATAGATAGTGAGGCATACACCTATATATTTTATTATTTAGTTGCCCTGTACATTACACAATATTACACAAATATTTGTTGAGTATTTAGAAAAAAAAGTATAGTGTATTTGTAAAGCAATCTCAGTCATTTACACTGCTCTCCTAAGTTCTGCCTGCTTTCTATTGCCCGATATTTTACTCTAGTTTAGAGAGATCCCCTTCCCCTCTCATGATGAACTAGCCCACTACTGATAATGATAATGACGCAATGGGCGGGTTATGGTTAAGTCACTTGCGGACGAAACGACTTCTAATAAAATACCATTGTGTCATTATCATCAAACTGTCCGAATATTTTACCATTAGACCCAACGCCCACTACTAGCCTGGGTCGTAACTCAGTGGGGAAAGGTTGAGATATGGAGGATGTTTCCTTAAACCTAATGCCCCCGGTTTACCTAGCAGCAAATAGGTACGTGGGTGTTAGCTAACTTTTGTGGGTCGCATCCTGGGGAAAAAACTATGGAGTATATTAAGACTGGGTCCTGAAATGAGCTGAGTAGGATAATAACAGTCGTAGCTTGTAAATTCAAATGAGTAATAGGCTATGTAACCCAGGCGTCAGTCATTGTGCATGATTATAACCTATCTTTACCAGTTCCATGAACACACTATAATACAAAACTGACTACTACTCATTATGCATGTCGGGGACCTGTCTTTCTCTGTTGCCTAAATACAAGATTATACAAACCTGACGGGAGCCAGTTTTACCAGTTAATGGTAAAGTTTCTAAGACTCATATTTTGGAAAAAGTCTTACCAACATAAAATTGATACCTTTTTTTTATATGTGGGGAGTACCTCACAAAACTCTGATGCTCATCTCTATGACCATATGGGTAATTCTTTCATTACTGACCTTATCCTATCTTCGCCCTCTCACTCTGCAATTAGAAATCATCGTCACTTAAATAACTATCTTCATATCTTTGGGGACTTCACAGTTCTGACGTCAACATCAGAAAGACTCGACTTCATCATCTCTGAATCCCTTTATATTGTGAGAATGAGGCCTCAGATGAACAGCTCTTTTATATCCATACAACTTTCAATCATTGACTCCCATGCTTATACATGAATCTATATGTTCGTCTTTGCAGAAATGTTAAGTTAGTATTTGTAACATTGTTGATTTAGAGTTGTGTACTATTGTTTCATTTCCGTTTCTTGACTTTGTCATAAATAAACAATTTTCTCTTATACGTTTAAAGATATATTTTTTTCATTTATGTTAATGTAAGAATTAATAATTTTGTACCGAAAGAACCTTAGAAAACTTACCTAACCTTATTATAACAAGAACAATTTAATTTAGCCTAATCCAGCTAAATATATTTTAGATAAGTTTACAATAATTAAATAATAAACAAACACAGTGAAATATATTTTTTTCGTTAGGTTCAGAGTGATTTTCGCAAAATTATTGTATACACAAATTTTCGCTTACCTTATTAGGCAAGAAGAGCGTTGCTATTTAAGCCAAAATCGCAGGTTATACCTATTCGACACGACATATATATATATATATATTATATATATATATATATATATATATATATATATATATATATATATATATATATATATATATTTGTGTGTGTGTGTGTGTATATATATATATATACATTTTTTTTTTGCAACCATCGAAAGCACAAGGCTAAGAGAATAGCTAGGTTCCTATGCGTGGCACATGTCGGATATGCCTCAAAGGAGTTTCAGCAACAGAATTGGATTCATCTCACAACACTACCACCAACTCTGGTTGACGTCTAGGCTCCAGGACACTTGCTCTAGAGAACAGCTACCAACGGTCCCTCCCAACAACAAGAGACAGCAACCCTCCTGTTTTCATCACAGTAAATAACATCAAAGACTCAAACAAACTAACACCTATCAGGACTTAGCCACACTTCCTTACGCTCTACTTTATATTTAAATACAAAACCTCTTCATTTTTGGCAATGACTGCCTGGCCATTCCACGCAGGAGGGACAAGCCTTTAGATATTTATGTTATTAGGATCATAAATTAATTCCCCAATGATGATCACTCTTTAGAAAAATACCCGTCAAAGAAGTCAAAGTTTAACCTTCCCTTGATATCTCCTAAATGAAATCACAAATCAATAAGAAATGATGGAAGAATTAGACTAAACACCACTGATGATAAAATTGTTTTTAGACATTCTACCACAGCTTACTCTCTACATCGCAAACCTCCACCCAGGACTACTAACAACGACAGTGACCCTTATGATAATGTCACCAGAGTAAAATCATTAAATATCCAAGAACTAAGCTGCCATGTCCATCCCACTTGGATCTGACTAAAACAAGATAAATTCTTAATCCTGCAGTTGGAGATTCTGCAGAGCGTCTCCTGTCCAAGCTCACAAGAATCAACAAAATTAGTTTCCCAGGTGGAATTTTTGAGGCTATTACGCCACTCTTTTTTTGGGGGGAGGGTGCATCCCTCTGTGCACTAAGAGAAAGAGAGAGAGTGAGAGGAATGGAAAACTTAAGCCATTTGCTGTTGGCTTCTCTCAGCACTGCCTTGTTACCTTGGTAACAGTGAGAATAGTCAGCAATGATACAGTCATCATGCTGAGACCATTTCAGCTGGAATTTGAGATTATACAAGACTGTGAATCAGCAACCCATGCCGCATGTGCATACATCACTAACTTCACACGCCCAAAATTTCTAAGTATAACTGGACATTGCAAATGCCTTTAATTCATTTAAAAATGGGTATTATATTCAGAGATATTAATGTCTCTACCCCTTATCCATTCATTGTTCGAAACTTCTCTTTGGAAAGCACGAAATCGACTCACGTAAAGGTGCCCAGCAGGGTGACCCCCTTTTTTTTCCCTCTCCCATTTTGTTTATCTTATTAAAAAAGGTTACCAAGGACTTGACCAATGAGCACAACATCTTGGCGGAGCGCTGGAGGGCACCACGGAGTCTCTGCTAGACCATATCAGAGTTATAAAAGAGCAAGGAGAGTCTAGGATTCTCATTAAAACCCTGGAAACGTGACTTTGTGTCCTCCAGTCAATATATCATTGAGGAAGTCACATCTGACGAACAAAGAATGCAAGTCATCTGTCCTACTGATTGTATTCTTCTTGGTATTCTGCTTGGGTCTAATACTATTGATGAGATTCTAAAGAAAAATATCTGACTTGTAAAGGATTGAAACCGAAGTCGGTAAAATAATGCCTACGATGCCTTCTACTTCCTCATCAGATGTCTTTACCTTCCTTAACTAATCTACTTTTTTTACGATGCTCTCCTTGCTTTGTTTACCCCAAACTGACAGAGTACGACATCCTTATAAAGTCCTAAACATTTCCCTGGACGAATCACACTTGCAACACGCTACATTTCCAGTTAGATTATACTGGCTGGGCATTCGTACAGCTTCTCAGATTTCCTTGTTAGCCTTCTTATCCTCCTCCAGTGAATTCAACAAACTGATAAAGGAAATTTTACCACAATGTGCTCGCTACATTAATGGCACCAGCATGTGGCATGCCCCTATAAGTTAAGACAGAGTGAATGAAACTTTGGCTCGGAAAAAATCAAGTTGGAAGAGCCCCATCGTAGAAAAGATTTTTGCAGCTTTGTTAGAGGGTTCAAGTTCTGCGTATTACAATGATTTTCCACCTTACTATTACTAGTCACACTACAAGTTTATTTGAGCAGTAGCTGACTTATTGGTCTGATCTGTGAAAGAAAACTCCAGCGGATGGCATGTTAGACACAGTGAAGTCGACGAAATCTTCAAGATAAGCGTTGCTATAGCGCCAAGCCGAGAAATAACCTCTATTATCATTAGCCAACAATACAGTAAAATCCGCCAGACGACCCAGCAGAATAACACTGTATCTCTGGGAAAGTATAGGACAGGTGAAGTGGGATTATGCATCTGCAAGTGCCCTAGTATACTGTCCGACACCTTAATCTTATTTAGTGCTGGTCAGCAGGGTGGTGATGATCACAGGAAAGTTCACAAGCCCAACAAGCATAAGGTTATGGCCTATCAGTACTGTATAGAAAGAAATGGTATAAAATCCGACACGAAGGACAAAAACAAATGTTGTATAATACGAATTTTCGATACATTATCAAATAAAGGATCCCTTTATACTATATTTACGTTTGTATCCACAGAACTTCTTCGTCAGAATAGGCTCAAGGATTCGTGGCCACTCGAAACAGCATAACATGGGTTTTCTGAGACAGCTGGATTCCAGGCTCATCGAAACCACCAGAGACGTGAGGCTTGCCATCCATCTGTACCAGCATCTCAGCATGACACTCCAGAAGGAATATACCTGCTGCATCTTGGGTTTCCGACAATCATCTGGGGAGTTACAGGAGCTGTACAAATTAAATAAAATCCCCATATATTTAGCAATTCGATATTTCTTTTTTATTAATACATCGGCCGATTCCCACTAAGGTAGGGTGGCCCGAAAAAGGAAAACTTTCATCATCATTCACTCCATTACTGTCTTGCCAGAGGCGCGCTTACACTACAGTTATAAAACTACAACATTAACACCCCTCCTTCAGAGTGTAGACACTATACTTCCCATCTCCAGGACTCAAGTCCAGCCTACCGGTTTCCCTGAATCCCTTCATAAATGTTAATTTGCTCACACTCCAACAGCACGTCAAGTATTAAAAATCATTAGTCTCTATTCACTCCTATCAAATATGCTCACCCATGCTTGCTGGAAGTCCAAGACCCTCGCACACATATCCTCCTTTACCCCCTCCCTCCAACCTTTCCTAGGTCGACCCCTACCCCGCCTTCCCTCCACTACAGATTTATACACTCGAAGTCATTCTATTTTGTTCCATTCTCTCTACATGTCCGAACCACCTCAACAACCCCTAATTTCCAAACTACGAATTCTCTGCATTATATTCACTCCACACATTGCCTCAGACATGACATCTCCACTACCTCCAGCCTTCTCCTTCTTGCAACATTCACCACCCATGCTTCACACCCATATAAGAGTGTTGGTATAACTATACTCTCATACATTCCCCTCTTTGCTTCCACTGACAAAGTTCTTTGTTTCCACAGCCTCCTAAGTGCACAACTCACCCTTTTCCCCTCATCAGTTCTATGATTCATCTCATCCTTCATAGACCCATCTGCTAACACGTCCACTCCTAAATATCTGAATACATTCACCTCCTCCATACTCTCTCCCTCCAATCTGATATCCAATCTTTCGTCACCTAATCGTTTTGTTATCCTCATCACCTTACTCTTTCCTATATTCACTTTTAATTTTCTTCTTTTACATACCCTACCAAACTCATCCACCAACCTCTGCAACTTCTCTTCAGAATCTCCCAAAAGCACAGTGTCATCAGCAAAGAGCAACTGTGACAGCTCCCACTTTGTGTAAGATTCTTTATCTTTTAACCCCAAACCTCTTGCCAAGACCCTCGTATTCACTTCTCTTACAACCTCATATATAAATATATTGAACAACCACTGTAACATCACACATCCTTGTCTATGGCCTACTTTTACTGGGAAATAATCTCCCTCTCTCCTACAACTCTAACCTGAGCCTCACTATACTCGTAAAAACTCTTCACTGCTTTCAGTAACCTTCGTCCTATTCCATACACCTGCAACATCTGCCACATTGCCCTCCTATCCACCCTGTCATACGCCTTTTTCAAATCCATAAATGGCACAAAAACCTTTTTACCCTTATCTAAATACTGTTCACCTATATGTTTCTCTGTAAACACTTGGTCTGCTCACCCCCTACCTTTCCTAAAGCCTCCCTGTTCATCTGCTATCCTACTCTTCGTCTTACTCTTAATTCTTTCAATATATATATATATATATACATATATATATATTCTAAATTTCATGCAACATCCTTTAGTAATCACTATTTATTTCAATTTCATTCAGAACCCACAATTACCTTCTCATTCAGTAGTAATGATCATTGAAATCTAAATCACATTAGAAATCAATGAAGTCAATCCTTAATTTGTATAAACATAGCAAACTAATTACAACGTGTGATGAACTAACACAGCTCAACGATTATATGATGAAGAGTTAGTTTTGTGTGGCATCTTACTTGCACTCTCTTATAGACTCGTGTAGACACAGTTTTGACTGCAAACTCCTGCAGTAGAGTCAATCAATCTTTAGTACCAGCTTCCTCTCACTGATACAGTTCTGTACACTGTAGAGTACTGTACTTGATCGATCATTATATCGTTGTATGCAATCATATTTACTTACAACAACGCGTGAGCTTGCTGCAGGACTTTAGATTATTATTATTACTAGTATTATTATTATTATCATTATTATTATTATTATTATTGTTGTTTCTGTTGTTGTTGTTGTTGTTGTTGTTGTTGTATTCATGGAGAAGCGCTAAAACCGTAGTGGTTCATTCGTCCAGTATGGGATCCATTCTGAACCTCACAGACTCCAGCAACTGTTCCATGGACTTCGAAATTCTTTCAGTTTCCCTTGATACTGTGAGCACAGCCCTTCAAGAGAGAGGTGGGAGGCGCCTTGATGCTGCAGAAGGACTTTTGACCTGACTACCCAACATGCCTAAGATTCCAAGAGTGTTGGTGGGATGCTTGGTTAATGGGGATTTGAAGGCTATCGACTACACTAGTATCTTTAAAACAGGGAAGAGATGCTTTGATGCTGATAAAAGGCTCTTGATCATGATGCTACCCAGCTTCTTTTTTATATTTTCTAAGTTCCGTTTGAGCCACACGTGTTAAGTTCTCCTTAAATATAATAATTATAATTATATAAATTGGTGTTCTACTGGACATAACAATGATACGTCTTTTAATGTTTAAAACAAGTTAATCCTTTACTGTCTTAATCCTGGAGGCGCCTTCAGTGGATGTGTCTCCCGTGTATCTAGAGGACACTTCAGTGGATGTATCTCCCATGTATCTAGAGGATACTTCAGTGGATGTATCTCCCATGTATCTAGAGGATACTTCAGTGGATGTATCTCCCATGTATCTAGAGGATACCTCAGTGAATGTATCTCCCATGTATCTAGAGGCTACCTCAGTGGATGTATCTACCATGTATCTAGAAGCTACCTCAGTGGATGTATCTCCCATATATCTAGAGGATACCTCAGTGAATGTATCTCCCATGTATCTAGAGGATACCTCAGTGGATATATCTCCCATGTATCTAGAGGATACCTCATTGGCTGTATCTCCCATGTAGCTACCTCAGTGGATGTATCTCCCATGTATCTAGAGGCTACCTCAGTGGATGTATCTCCCATGTATTTAAAGGCTACTTCAGTGGCTGTATCTCCCATGTATCTAGAAGTTACTTCAGTGGATGCATCTCCCATGTATCCAGAAGTTTCTTCATTGGAGGTATCTCCCATGTATCTAGAGGCTAATTCAGCAGAAGTATCTGCCACAGTTCTATACATATGTCATGAATAAGACACAGGTTCAACATCTGCATATCCTTATAGCCAAACAATTTCTCTCTGTGAAACAGGTTCTTCAGTCAAATGCAGAGGTGGCAAGGTGAGGTGACGTGTTGTGTCCCTTAGCGCTGAAGAAATTATCTGAAGTGATCAGGCTCAGGGATTGAACTCCTCATATTACCTTTCTTCTTCTTCGACTGAAGAAGCCTACTGAGCAGGCAAAAATCAAGTCGGTAATAAAGATACCCAAGTGTTGCAACTTTATTTTATACATCAACTTGTCTGTTTGCATGCCATTAATATAATGATTCTAGAGATTAGTAGAAATAACTTTTAATGAATCCTAAGTGGATTTTTTTGTCACATCCCAGTAAGAAAGATGCAGCATTGTGTTTTCTCATGATAGGATAGATAGCCATAGCTTTTGCGCTCAATGGTCCAAGACTATCATCAACTGTGTAGGTTGGAATATATAGAGTTCATCAAGAGCCATTTCGTAAAAATAGTTATAGGAAGCACTACAATATATTTTTGTCACGGTGCTACTACACACTTTCACTAACCTTTCTTCAGAAATTAGAAAGTGTAGTGATTCCCAAGGATAATAATAATATCCTAGTACCAGTCGTTCAATGCTTAAGCAACTTGGTGTCCACCTTGAGATAATCGGTATAGTTTCTCTTTTAAATCCCTCTTTCTTATTCTGGAATGTAATAACACAGTTAACTAAATAGCTAGTAGACTTTCTGGGCTTCATGACATCTGCTTATGATGTTCTTAATGGAAATGATAAGAACAAGAAGTTGGGAAAAGCATAAGATTCTCTCTACCTTCTCTTGTTTGATTGACTACGATTTTGGGTTCTTCAATTCTAAGATCATGATCATTAAGACTTTAGCAAAAGAATTAGCAAAAGAAACATTGAAGTAATATGTCTCTCTGATACAATCCTTCTAATTATGTGGGCTATCGAAATAAACAGCATCGGTAACCATGCGTTCACCGAACGCGATTTTGATGGAATCTCTAAAGTCATTTGTGTAACGCATCCCATTTGCTGAGCTGAAATTACTGGAATGTGTTTTAGAAGCCTCTCTTTCAGAGAGGCGGAACAAATTGTTACAAAATACCATGAGCAGATTGGAAAGCTTGAAAAGAAGAAACATATCCTTGTTTTACCAAGCTTCTTCAATTCTCACTCTGTAAACAATAGCCACTCTGAAGTCATCGGAAACTCATTTGTATCTCTCACTAGATTTGCCCTGTAGCGATTAAGTAGCTCTCTGAGACCTGACAAATGGAAGACAGCATTAACAGCTGCTGCCACCTTTGCAACAGGACAGATATTAGACAGCAACAACAACTGCTATATTCCCAGCTGCTAACTGAACAAACAAAACCCTATCACAGTTCAGCTGCACATTCTCAAGCAACAGCTTCAGTATTATGTGTTGATGCATTGTGGAGAAACTGGTTTGATATAAAGCTTCTGTGTATATAACTTTTCTACCTCAGTTTCTTTGTTAAGAATATAGACTTGTCCAGGGATTTCTCCTAACTATATTAAACTTGTGCTATTTTGAAGGTGTCTATGTTTTTCATAATTTTCTAGGCATGTTGGAATCTCAAATTGTTACAATTCAACCCAACTTCTAACAGTCCACTGTGTTTTCTTCATTTGAGAGAAGTGTTTGTTGAATGTCCAAGTTGCCATCCATAGTTAACAGTTTAAGAGACAAAGCTACGTATCGCAGATTTTGAAGTCCTTGTTTGGTTATTTTCGGAACAGTGAACATTGTGCTCAGCTGCTTCATTGTCCATAAACATTATATTTTTTGTATGGAGGATCTCTGAGATATTGATCGAAATATTACAAGAAAATATCTTTTTGATTTTCAACATGTGGTTTTTCTGAGTAGGGGAATAAATCCCTCACATGACAGAACACTTTTGCCCTGATGTAACTGCGGTGCTGTGATGTCAGATTCATCGGTGAGGTCCATTCATACAGTACACAAGACATCTTTTGGTTAATAAATTGCTGCCAGGAGACACTGTCACATAGAAATCGCTTTCTCGTGTCACCACAATCAAACCAAGCTAAATTTAAAACTGCCGCTTCTGTAGCACATCTAGGCTTTCTTGACGTAGAAATTCATGTTCAAGTTGTAACAACACATCTACTCTAATGATAAGTAATAGCTGGGAAGAGAGCTAATGGGCCGACTACAATGAATACGTTTGTCTGGAGTGATTTTGAGATATCAAAAACAGGACAAATCAAAGAATAAAAAAACTAATCTAAGAATTTTATGAGCCATTTCGCGATAAAGACTCGCATCAGGTGGTTTTTAACCGACGAATGAATTAATAATAACAAATAACTCATTAAGATCATTAAGAGTCCAGCACGATTAAGGCAGCAGTTGCTTCTATAATTCCCCACGATAGTGCCATCGGCTTTCCCCATCCTCACGAATCTTTATACACACTGTCTTGCCGCGGCCCCGCCATAGTGGCGGCACCACTGAACGGCTCTTATTATTACAGAGCTGAGTCAGGATATTTTGGCTAGACGGAAAAGCAACAACAAATAGTTACATTTGAAACTACTATGTGATAATCCTTTTTCTTTTAATATCTCAAATGCTCCAGCGGATGTTTGACTAAAAACATACAGTACCAATACGCCGGCGGTTGCTGAATCTCTGAGGAATTCCTCATAATACAGTCACCATCAAAGATAAAATACCGTATTTGTGTCATTTTTGATCTTATATCAAGGTTAAGTATCAAGGTTAAGAGCTTAGGACGTAGAGTTCCTTTTAAAGAAAATCATCAGCATTCTCTGAGAAATTGTTAATCAAAAATTTTTTGACACCTAGTAAAGAAAGAATTTCAAGAAAATGAGGGAAACTAAATGTAAAAAAATAAATAAGAAGTAGATGTAGAGGTAATTTCCTTCTGTTTTAAGAGGACTACTATGTATTGAAGTTACATTACTGACAAGGACAGAGTAAGGAATAAACACAGGTGATTTAGGAAAGAATATGCTTACTGTTTCTAGACTCTCCATCTTAGTCCGAGACAAACGATGTATATTTGACAAGTAACCTACAAGTTAGAGATAAAACTAGGCGATGTTTCGGTCTCGCTAACGTTCCAGGACAGCCACGGAACTGTGACTTATATTTTTCTTGAAGTGTATATTTAGTAGATTAGATAACATCATGACAGTTGGTGGGAGCAAATCCATCACATTCCTCAGTATCTGAGACGATGGTGATGGAAAGCTTGTGAGGTGAGTTTCTTGTCAATTATGATTAATAAATGTAATTAAATAGATCAAAGGGAGGGATCACAGTTAAAGTGAGGTCCCCGATCAAAGCGAGAGATTCCGATGAGAAGTGATCAAGAGAAGAGAAATGGTCCAGGTTAAAGGAAAGTATTCCAGTCATATAAATCGTTTTGCCTACAAGATGAGTAGGTAAGAAATGAATTTCTAGGGCAGCAAGGAAACTGCAGTTCCATTCATTGGTGTCTGGGACAATTACAAACATCACAGCTTAACAAGGGACATGGTGCATGTTTCCAGCTCTTGAGTCAGCAAAATAGATGCAGATGATAGATTGTACTAGGCAATAAATTTAATAAAATTACGTTCATGGGAAAAGAATGAATTATATAGCCATCAATGGTAAACATAAACATTGTCGCTATTGTCTAATAAGTCGTCTAATAAGTCGTAATGTAATAACTGAATAGAGAAAAAAATTGTTCTTCAGAAAAACTCATTAAATCTCGCCAATCTCATCTTTGGTGACAATATTTAGTCTTGAAAGAAAATTTGCTCTAACTCCTGATTATTATTAGGTTTAGGGTCATATAGTGCATGGTGCATAGGAAATAAGTATTATTGTTATTATTATTATTATTATTATTATTAGTATTATTATTATTATTATTATTATTATTATTAATATTATTATTATTATTATTATTATTATTATTATTATCTTCATCATTATTATGATTATTATTATTACCATCATTATGGTTATTATAATTATATTATTATTATTATTATTATTATTATTATTATTATTATTATTATCATTATTATGATTATTATTATTATCATCAATATTGTTATTATCATTATTATTATTATTATTATTATTGTTATTATTATTATTATTATTATTATTATTATTATTATTATTATTATTATTAGTATTAGTATTATTGTTATTACTATTTTATTAACGAGGCTTCACATACTGCATAGGGTTAAATGTTTCATTGACTGTTCACCATCACTGGGATCTGTAGAAATTACTCTTCTCTACAACCAACAAAGAAAAATTTTATATAATATATATATATATATATATATATATATATATATATATATATATATATATATATATATATATATATATATATATATATATATATATATATATATATATATATATAAAATCGTATATACAATGGGTACGCACCCCAGCTCTGAGTTGCATGAGATTTTTGACATGGTAAATTTTGGCAAACACGTAGCAATTTGTAATGTATCCCTCAAACCTCATGCATTGTATTTGTCATATTTGTACCATCAATGTATCTTTTATGTCATGTGTACCATATTATGTAATAAAAAATAACCATTAGTTAAACAAATAAATGGAGTGTTGGGGAAGGGAAATATTCAAATGGTTTAGAGGAAGAAATTACCCAAAAAAATTCCATAGAAGCCTTTTATCCACTTCTCCAAGGCTATTTGTTCCACAATTTGCATTATAGGTGGACCCCATATATATATATATATATATATATATATATATATATATATATATATATATATATATATATATATATATATATATATATTATTTATATATATATTTATTTGTTCATGTATTTATTTATTTATGTGTGTGTGAGTGTGTGTATACATATGCAACATATATTTGAGTAAACATATTGAAGACATTATCATGAAATTTGTGGAACTGTATATGTTGATCTCCACCTGACATGTTCAGCTGATATAGAAATAAGGAGAGAAATATATATTTATAGGGGTACATAAAGGTGGGTGAGATGCTTCACCAGAGCTTCAGTCCGGTGATTGGTAATTTTCATATGATAATAGAATGTGAAGTGTTTGAATGTGAGTGCTTAGCAATAGGTAAGCTGTATCTTACGAGACTCTGGTTATGGTAAGGTGCTGGAAGTTTGAGCATATTTTGAGCCAATGAGTATTGTTTCTATATATATATATATATATATATATATATATATATATATATATATATATATATATATATATATATATATATTGCTACATTCATTTTTATGTATGATGGTGGCTCAGTTCCAGCTGGAAGTATGATGTTCATTTACATAAGAGTTAACATACAGCTGAACTTTCCTGCGCATATATGAAATTCCTTTTTCATTGCTTAACTCGTGTTCGCAGATCTTTTCTTGTCTGACTTGTGTGGTTTTGTTCACAGTCGTATCAAGGAATTTGATAGACCTCTGGTGTGACTAAGGTTGATGGATTCTTGTGTTTTGTGGAATTGTTGCTGAGTTTATTTGGATAAAACGGAATTATGATGTTGACTATCATCCGGGGTATCTTCCGTATGTTTTGATTGAAGAGTAGATGAGTTAATATGTAGTAGTTTTGTAAATAACCATACAGGGTATTATAGTTTTATGAAATGAGCCTTGGTGATGTCCAATTCTTGTTTATTTTGAGATAGACTGAAAATTAGGAGAACTCTAAAAGCATTGCTCGAAACTGTGCTTCTCTCTTCATGTGTTGCGTGTTGTGTGTGTGTGAGAGTCGCCTACAGATAAAGAATATAAGTTGCTTGTTTACTTAGAAAGGGTACATGATTGTTGTCTTCCCCTTCTACTTTGAACTATACGAAACTGACCACTGGGCCGTGTTTTAGGAAGGTGCTTAAGGGGCCCCAACTCCTGGATATCCCCAGCTCTGGTGATATTCAAATTTCTGCTTGAAGAATTGGTTAAGTCGGTAATTTTGGTCAGAGATATGGATAAACGAATTTGGAAAGGAAATAGTTTGCATTTGAGAAAAGATCATAAAATCTTCAGTCGGAACGTTAGTAAATAACGAGTCGATGTCTAGACTCAGCCTTGTTTTGTGGTGTAGACTGATGTTGACATCAGCGATAAAGTTTTCTGTGTGGGTTAGGTATGATTCTAAGAATTTATTCAGAAATGATGAGCGAAACTTAGGTAACCACTTCGCTAGATTGAGAAAGAACTATCCTCGGCTGAGAATAATTAGTTTATGAGGTATATTTGGTTTGCATGTTTTCGGAACATTAGCAAAAGACAACGAAATAATCAAGAAACCTAAGCTTAGTAACCTCAAACATACCTATGTCTACGGGCTCTCGAAAATACAGAAAAAAAAAACATAAACAACAAAGAATATTGAATAGTACACAATGATTGTCATGTCCATAGTAGAGTACTCAGTACCAGCGTAGAACCCCTTTTAAGCAATCACGTTCAGAATTTGAAAAGGTCCAATGGAATATGATCAGACTTATCCAAGAGTTGAGGAGTCTTCATCATGTTGAGAGATTAAAGGAACTGAACGTCACGACTTTGGAAGACTAAGGGACATGATAACGACATACAAGATTATCAGAAGAAATGATAGTGTGACTAGATACACAATGTGACAGGCGTTGACCTGGAATATGGTGACAAAGACGGAGGCTAAAAACATAGACGACTCACAGTAACGTTAATAAAACCTTTTTCAGTCTTACGGAAGTAGTAAAGTGGAACGAACTGAAGGATGGCTGGGCCATAACAACAACACCCAAAAGTTGCTGAGTGAGACACATGCCTTCTTGAGACACATGCCTTCTTGAGATACATGCCTTCTTCAGTCAAATGCTGAGGCATCTAAACGTAGAGACAACACAGCAGAAGTGGCTAGGGGAAGGTTAAGTCATCAGTCCATCTTGAACCTTGAACCATATCCTTTGTATATGGTGACAGCTAATTATATATATACACAGTTTAGGAGTGGGCATGGTATGCAATCCCCTGTGGCGAAGCTTTAGATACAGATCCAGAAGTCAAGATCGATCCGAGGAAGCGGAGAGAGAGAGAGAGAGAGATGATGGTTCCAATTTCTTGGATCAAGAGCCCTCTACAGGCACCAAAGGCTCCCACCCAGGCTGGGAACATTGATCTTAAGACTCGTTACTAACTAACATTATTAAAGCGCAACTTCCCACGTGTTGACGCTGCGGGAGAGCTCTTGATCCCAGGAGCTGGAGCTCTCCTTCCCTGTACCAAGCCTATTTACCTCCCATTTCCCGCGAGCTCTCTAGCCCGTAGGCGTTTAGCGCACCCCATCTCATCCCCCGTGAATATTATAACAATAAAAATGTCTTACGTCTGGCAGGAAAGGTGAGATAATGGCAGCAGGTGCACCTGCTAACCATCAGGGGAGGAAGTGTTGTACCGCACAGCTTTTCTGAGAGAGAAAAGGGGGAGTGGGGAGGGGGAGGTGCGACACGAAGCAACGTATTGTGTGCGATATGTGTTATTGTGGGGAAGGGGGAAGGGAGGGAGAGAGGTGAGAGATGTGGAGATGAGCAGGTATTGGATGTTTGCGATGTCACACTTGTTTTCTGTTGCTGTTTCACCTCCTTCTCTGATTTCTAAGTTTTCATTCTTCTGTCTGTTTCTCTCTGTTTCTTTGTCTCTTTTGTCTTGTCTGTCTTTTCTTTGTTCTCTTCGTGTTCTTTCTGTCTGTCTGTTGTTGTTTCTCTTTTCCTTTGTTTCTTCTTCTTCTGTCTGTTGTTACTTTCTTCTTCTTTGTCTCTCTTCATACTTGATACATTTCCGTTTGTTTTTTTTCTTCACTTTTTCGTATTTTTTCTATTTTTTTCTTCGTTTTTTTTTTTACGTTGTTCTTTCCGTTGAATCTTTTGTGGACTCTATGTCCACCGAGTTATTTTCCATTTTTTTCTTCCCTTCTTTGTCGTCTAAGTTATTTTTAATTTCATTCTTTTCGTCAGTTTTATTTTTGTATATATTTTACTATGAAGAACTGAAATCCTATTAGATCAATCTTTTCTCTACATTATTTTTCGATATTTTTTTTTCTATGTGATTAGATAAATCTTTTCTCTATAATATTTTCTCTAATACTTTCTCTTTATTATTAGATAAATCTTTTTTTCATTATTATTTTCTCTATATTATTTCCTCTATATTATTTTCCCTATATTACTTCATCTATATTATTTTCTCTATATTATTAGATTAATCTTTTTCTCAATAACATTTCAGTTTTTTGTCATGGTTTAGCAAAATGATTTTGCACCTTTGTAATTATGTCGTTCCCTTGTCATGAGACGACAACACGAGCAGAAATCTGAGTGAATGTGTGGAATATGAAAGTCTTTTGGTCTGAAAGCCTACAGAAAGTGAATTGGTCTGAAAGCCTACCGAAAGTGAGGATTATTTGAAAGTGATGAATATGAGTCTTCTCATCTAAAACCTCATAGAAAGTGATGGTAATGAGAGCCTCTTGGTCAGAAATTTCTCTGAAAGTGATGAATATGAGAGATTTGATGAAAAATCTCAATGAAAATTCGGCTGGAGACCACCGGGGAGGGGGAGAATGAGAGATATTTGCTCGAAGGCCACAGTGGGCGGTGAGAATTATGAGAGACATTTGGCCAGAAACCAGGCATGAAAGACACAAATATTACACTTCAGTATCGTCTCATAGAATATTCAGTTAGACTTCTTATCATTACATTAAACCAACCGGGGCAAATATTTTCGCCTCCCTGAATATTCGCAGGTGTTAATATCTGGTGTTATACGCTGTGGGAGGCGTCAACACTGCCCCGCCTGGCAGTTACGCACACTTAATGCACACTTACGCACACTTTACACACAAACTTTGTTATATTCCACCTGGGTCACAACAGCAATGTGATTTATGCTCTTTACACACGTACAGACATCCAGCTTTTTTTTTTTTTTTAAATATTTTTGCTTATATCTCAGCAAGTAGGTTTTTTAATGTAAAAAATTAGTTTTATAAACACGTAAAAAAATCAAAACTGGACGATAAAACGAATAAATAAAAAGTAAAGCAAACTACATATTTTTTTCTAAAAAAAAAAAATGGCATCTGTGCCAACATTGAAGGAAAATGTAATAATGCAATAAAAATGGTAATGCTTGTTTTATTGTATAATTTGTTAATAAATTAGTGATAGTAATATTTGAAAAAAAAATAACTAAAATGTTAACATTTACTAACAAGTGCTAAATTATTTTTTAGATAAAAGAAACTATAATAATGGTATCAACAATAATAAAATTTACAATTCTTGTACTATTACTATTGCAACAACAACTAATACTAATGCTACTACCACCACCGCTACTACTACTGCTACTACTACTGCTACTACTATTTCTACTACTACTTTTACTAATAATAATACTTATTATTATTATTATATTGATAATAATAATGATAATAAAATACTACTACTACTACTACTACTACTAATAATAATAATAATAATAATAATAATAATAATAATAATAATAATAATAATATACTACTACTACTACTACTACTAATAATAATAATAATAATAATACAGGTGTGAGTAAATGAGAGTCTAGAAAGAAATACTCCAAGGAATTCCCGTAGTTCTCACTTATCTTCAGTAGATAGAGTGAGAGTATTATAGATAGGTTATGGTATAAGGAGAGTAGAGTATTATAAGGGGACAGTTATGACAGTTATAGCATAGTGAGAGTGGAGTATTATAGGGAGAGTGGAGTATTATAGGGAGAGTGGAGTATTATAGGAAGAGTGGAGTATTATAGGAGAGGGTTGCAGTATAGGGAGAGTTGAGTATTATAGGGAGAGTAGAGTATTACAGGGAGAAGGGTGTAGTATAGAGAAAGGGAAATAATACCAGAAATAATACGATTCCATCATTATGCGTAAAACAAAAGTAAAAAAAAATTAACGCCCTGGATTTCACTGAATTTAATCTTTTGATAAACAAACCATTAAATAAAAGCCTCTACATATTTGAGAGATTGTTTTTGTGTACAAAATCTGTTGGGAGTCTTAAAGTTCATAATTAATCTTCTGCAAGCTGTCCAGGAGATATTTTTTTTTTCATGATCTGAATTAATAGATGAGTTTAAGCTAATAGGGTTGACATTGTTTAAGTACTGACCACATTCAGCAACACATGGAAATTATTCTATAACAGTTCTCACATAATTATTGAAATAATAACAAAAGTCGTAAATGTTATAGTTTATTAATATTACAGTTTGGTAAATAGGATAATAACAATAAATGACAATAAGAAATTCAGATGTAGAAGGCGATAAATAACAAAAAGAAATTCAGATGTAGAAGGCAGGGAGGACAAGAGAAAGAGGAACATGTCTTTTGGCTACATCTGCCATGTAACATCAAGCTGGGACACATTGTTTGAACATTAAGACTGAACACTAAGCTTTTTTTTTCAAGCTTCGTATGATAAAAAAAAATCCATTCCGCTTGAGCTTTTTTTTTTTTTTTACTTTCAACATTTCTCTTACCGAGGAATGCAATGTTGCATTTCGGGTATTGAAAAGATGCAGTGATGGTCGCTGCAGTGACGGTTGATCCATGGTTTAGCAGTGACGAGTTCAAGAGAGAGGAGACACATAACGACACTCGGGTATCCTATGGACTGGATTACAATAGCGAATAGACTGCAGTCCTACTCGTTCTTCACCTTCCTTCAATAGGAAAACGCCCTTCAAGGGGGAGAAAAGAGGGAGGGCTTGCCTTGATGCTAGTGAAAGGTTCTTGATCCAATAAACCTGAGTATACCTCTAATTTTTTAGGCCGCTGCCAGGAAAGCATTAATAATTGATGAAGCAGAATGTACGGTGGGTTGAAGAGCTTCCTCCCGTCAGGGGGTGAAAACGATGAGAGATGTTTCGATCGAAGGAGGAAAGCTCTTCTTAGATCTAAACGTTATCCAAATAATGAGTTATTCTGTTGTACGTATCGTCATAATATACGAGTTAAAAGTAGGTTTACTAAAGAGAATTTAAAGGCACAATACCATGACTGGAACAATTCACAAATAACCCGAACACAGGAGAAACTTAGGACGACTTTTCGGTCCGACTTGGACCATTACTAAGTCACTAATTGATGGTCCAAGTCGAATCGAAACATCGTCATAAGTTTTTCTTTTATATATATATATATATATATATATATATATATATATATATATATATATATATATATATATATATATATATATATATATATATATATATATGTCGTGCCGATTAGGTAAAACTTGCCATTTTGGCTTAAATAGCAACGCTCACCTTGCCATATAAGACAAGTGAAAATTTGTGTATGCAATAATTTCGCCAAAATCATTCTGAACATATATATATATATATGTCGTGCCGATTAGGTAAAACTGGTCAATTAGCAAGAACTCATCTAAAATTAAGTCATTTCTAAAATTTTCTCTTATAGGTTTAAAGAAATATTTTTTTTATTTATGTTAATGTAAGAATTTATAATTTTGTACCAAGAGAAACTTTGAAAACCTACCTAACCTTATTACAACAAACGCAATTTAATTTACCCTAACCCAACTAAATATATTTTAGATACGTTAACATTAATTTAATAATAAACAAACACAATGAAATATATTTTTTTCGTTATGTTCAGAATGATTTTGGCGAAATTATTGCATACACAAATTTTCACTTGTCTTATATGGCAAGAAGAGCGTTGCTATTTAAGCCAAAATCGCAAGTTTTACCTAATCGGCACGACTATATATATATATATATATATATATATATATATATATATATATATATATATATATATATATATATATATATATACATGTATATATATACTCCAACAAGCGATACAAGATGCAAAAGAACGACAATTAAAGTAACACTAAAGTAATTACAAATAACACAAGACGAGCAAAATTGAAGTAATTAGAAATTAACCTCTAAGAATTAGAAATAAACAGTACGAATTAGATATATATAAGGATCTATGAATTAGAAACTGAACAGTAAGGATTAGAGATATACCTCTAAAAATTAGAAACAGAACAATAAGGATTAGATATAAACGTCTTTGAATTATAAATAAAATTGTAAGGAATAGAGATATACTTCAAAGAATTAGAAATAGAACTGTAAAGATTAGAGATGTAATTGGAAGGAAGAGATGCAAAATTGTAGAGATTAGAGATCAAATTGCAAGAATTAGAGATAAAACTGAAGGATTAGAGATAAAACTGAAAGGATAGGGGAAATTTTTTGAAAGGTTGAGAGATTAAACTGAAAGATTCAGAGATAAAACTGTATGGATTAGAGATACAATTTCAGCGATTAAAGGAAACTTTAGAAAGATTAGAGACAACACGAGAAGCAGTGGAGATAATTTTTTATCACCATGAAAAAAACGATAATAATAATAATAATAATAATAATAATAATAATAATAATAATAATAATAATAATAATAATAATAATAATAATAATAATAATAATAATAATAATAATAATAATAATAATAATAATAATAATAAAAGAAGAAGAAGAAGAAGAAGAAGAAGAAGAAGAAGAAGAAGAAGAAGAAGAAGAAGAAGAAGAAGAAGAAGAAGAAGAAGAAGAAGAAGAAGAAGAAGAAGAAGAAGAAGAAGAAGAATGTTAATAATAACAATAATAGTAGTAATTATAATAATCTCTTTGTCTTTGTAGGTATCTCACCAGTAATTTAATGGCAAATGCTCTAACGTGTTTAATAATATCGTTACGTTATAATTTATTTTATAGTTTATGTGAGGTGGTAAACCCGTGTAAGTCCTACAGCAGAGAGAGACTGGATTGAATTGTTGCGATATCTTTGCAGGCCCGACAAAGATACTCCACTGCCCTTAAGCTTCCAGGCTTTGAGTAAGTACAAACATTACCGCCCCAGACCCACCAGGGCTTCTGTGAGTAGCTACTACTGTCCTGGACCCACCGGGACTTTTGCGATGAACCGTTACTGTCCAAGACTCACCAGTCCTAGTGTACTGCCCTAGACTCACCAGTCCTAGTGTACTGCCCTAGACTCACCAGTCCTAGTGTACTGCCCTAGACTCACCAATCCTAGTGTTCTGCCGTAGACTCTCCAGTCCTAGTGTACTGCCCTAGATTTACCAGTCCTAGTGTACTGCGCTAGACTCAGTACACCTAATGAGTGTATACATTGGTTTGTTAGAGTGAAGTGAATGGTTGTGACGGTGGGGTGAAGCACACAATTTGATAGACAAACAAACAGGTGTTGACCTCCGCGTCGCTTCATAAATAAAAATGTTATGCTTCATGTATGATAAACGCGCCTTTAAAAATTAAAGTATTTATGTCCTTGGAGAGGGAACGATGTTCATTTTATATTGGTGACACTTTACTAGATGTTTGTTTACTGCTTAAACAGGAGTGTCCACATCCTTGTCTGCAACTTATTTATTATCTCTACATTCAAGATCTTCTAAAATATTTTCTCCTTATATACCTCTATTTCTCTCTCTCTTATATATATATATATATATATATATATATATATATATATATATATATATATATATATATATATATATATATATATAGAGAGAGAGAAATAGAGGTATATATATATATATATATATATATATATATATATATATATATATATATATATATATATATATATATATATATGTATATATATATATATATATATATATATATATATATATATATATATATATATATATATATATATATATATATATATATTTATATATAGTTGCTTGGGTGACAATGATTTTTGACTGCAGAGTGAAAGGGGTTGTCTGGAGAAAGACCAGTACGGGATGATCTATTCATATGTTCTAAGATACGTTCTTTATAGTTTCGTAAGTAACTCCCCACATATTGAATAATAAAGCTCGAACCTTTTAACAAATAAACAAACACAGAACTTAAGGTCGCAAGGCAGAGAATCCACACTCTTTAAAAATACGTGTTAATATTATGTTGATTAATGAATTCAAATTAAAAGTCAGCCTGTGGAAAGGATTACTTTATCGTATTATGTAGTTTTTTTTTACTAAGTAAGGTAACTTTATATATTGTATATCCTTAGGGATTGTTTAGATTACCAGAGTTCATAGAAATTAATTATTCAGAAACTTTTCTTTGCACTCTTCAAAATTATTTACTTGCGCAATGATTTTGCTGAAAATATTTAACATATTTAACCTCAATTTCAAACAGATTATAAGCAAAAAATATATTATAATTCCTGTTAGAACGTGTTCTAACACGATAAATATTACGCAGTTTTAGACAAAAACTAAAATAATCGAACTTGGTGGAGTAAATGTTGGTTTTGTTTATACTGTAGATGCAAATTACTGTTCCTGATCAATGTTTCGAGACATGACAGCCTTGAATTTTATCGTGTAAGTTTCATATTAACGTGACTGGAGTTATAAAAAATATTATTGTGACAACACTTGAAAATTCCAAACATGAAAGTAATGTAACCAAAAATATGAGGCTAATATGATTAATACCTGGCCAGATAAATACATGGTGTGGTTATACGTAATTAGTTTGAAAGTCTTACCAAAGTTAATTTTATTATAAAGATGACATTGTTTTTCGAATACTGAAATTGAAAAATAATTCAAATAGAATATTACGTGTTACCTGCCATGTATGAAGCCTAGGAATCTATGCATCATACATAACATCAAAGTCAAAATTGGAGACATAAACTACAGTAAGTTATTTACAGCTGGCTATCGACCAGTAGTTATGTATGGCTTCCCAAATATACGTAAACAAGACTATTACCATAAAGACTATTACATAAACTAGACTATTAACACAACTGTACGATGTGTTGTCTCTTGAGGAGGGACAATGTGTCGTGGGGTCGAACCCTGGCCTGCCGCAGTTTGGTAAATGATTCAAAACCACTTGTTTCGTGATTTCATTGCTATATAGACTGCTTGTGGAGGCTGGTATTTAAAAAGGATGTTCAAATTTGCGATAGCTGCAGTGCCAGCTGCTGACTCCTTTTTTTGTAATTTCAGTGTACCTTCTGCAGCAAAGCTGCATGTTTCCATTATATGTTGTGGTTTCAGATCTTGACATGTTCGAATATGGCCGCGTTTTCTTGTTGAAACATTAAGGTCGTCTATGTTTTATGAGTCTCGTGTTGACGTCTCCACCAGTTTGTCCAACTTATTAAAGTTATCAGTCCTTACTGAAGATTCATGAAAGTTTGCAATCTTTACAATATAAACAACTGAAAATTCCCAATCTTTGCTGGATTTTTATACATTTTTGGATTATATATGATTGAAAATTATATATTATCAAATTTGTTAAGGCACGTAAATTTACATCATTGATTTTTTTCGGGAAATGCTAAATTTAAGCCTAGGCTCTCATTGACAATTGATATTAAGTTTTTTTGTGTACTTGTTACTTGTTCTGTATGAACATCGATATACCTTTTCAAGGTTCTTCCACGGGAACCAGTCGATATAATAAACTTTCCTGAACATTTTAGATATTGCATTACCTTCCTGTTCTAGACATTGGCTGTTTGCCTAATGGGAGGTAAAAGATATCGACTACAGGATAAATCTAAATGTATATCCACTGCTAAATCTACATGTATATCAGTTACTGTATTTGAACGTATATACAACAACATTTCTAATCAATCTAAGTACAGTGGACCCCCCGAGTAACGAGTACCCCGGAAATCGTACAATTATGTAAGTATAATATTGTAAGTGCTTTTGTAAGTGTATTTTTGGGGGTCTGAAATGGACTAACCTACTTGACATTATTTCTTAAGGGAGTAAATTCGTTCGGTAATGGCACTTGAGCAGGCTTCTGGAATGAATTTTGCTCGGTACTCGGGGGTCCACTGTATATATCCAATAATGTATCTCACTTTATAACAGTTAGGAATCTAAGTGTATAATTAGTACGATGTTTATGTCGATTTCTGGGAATGATAGAGGAAAAGCAACAGCTGGAGCAGAAACCTTCAAAATTTCATTATGATTCAATTATTTTTACCTTCATCCTCCACCAGATGCAGGAGCCAGACGGGAGCCAGACGGGAGCCAGACGGGAGCCAGTCAGGAGCCAGACAGAAGCCAGAAGGGAGCCAGACAGAGGCCAGACAGATGCCAGACAGGAGCCAGACAGACGCCAGACATCAGGCAGACAAGGGAGCAACAGGTGTGAAGATAACATTATATCGCGAACCAAGGGAGTGACAGGCACTTTGTGTAAGATAAGAGGGGAAGCGTAGAAGAGGTAATAATGAGTGATGAGAGGGGAAGTAGCGAGGAGACAATAGGGAGAAGGGCAGAGGGACAAATTGCATGGGCGATCGAGAGGGAGGGATGGAAAGAGTGAGAGAGAGAGAGAGAGAGAGAGAGAGAGAGAGAGAGAGAGAGAGAGAGAGAGAGAGAGAGAGAGAGAGAGAGAGAGAGAGAGAGAGAGAGAGAGAGAGAGAGAGAGAGAGAGAGAGAGAGAGAAAGCAGGACAAACCAGGAACATCTGCTGTAACTTAACAACATATCTGTCAACAAATTATTATTGCTGACTACTTCAAAGAGCCTCTCATTTAGAGAGAACTTTGATGAGTTCCTTGGAGTTATTTTTTACATATATCCATAAAAAATTTGCAGACTTTCTCGTTGATAACTCTGGCCCCTCCTTAGAACCAGAAATGAGTGATTTACCTGAAGACAGTTGCTAGCATTCTGGAAAGGCCACGAACTGAAGAAAAAGCTTTTATTAGAACAGCATTTACGCTATGTAACACTTTAATAAGGTTATGACTTGATACGGTTATGCTGAAACTCTATCAGAGCGAAACGCCGTCCCAGTAATAGCGTTTTCTAGAGAGTGTGTCTTTTATTCAATATTGTCGACAGTACGGCATTCAGATCCAGCTTTCTTACAGCTTGAAGCTTTGGTTCACCTGATCACAAGGATGCACTCTCTAGAAAGACGTAGAATTAGGGGGGATATGATTGAGGTGTATAAATGGAAAACAGGAATAAATAAAGGTGATGTAAATAGCGTGCTAAAAATATCTAGTATTGACAGGACACGCAGCAATGGCTTTAAGTTGGATAAATTCAGATTCAGAAAGGATATAGGAAAGCATTGGTTTGGTAATAGAGTTGTCGATGAGTGGAACAAACTCCCGAGTACAGTTATAGAGGCTAAAACGTTGTGTAGTTTTAAAAACAGGCTAGATAAATATATGAGTGGGTGCGGGTGGGTGTGAGTTGGACCTGACTAGTTTGTGCTACTAGGTCAGATGCCGTGCTCCTTCCTTAAGTGAATGTAACCTGACCTGGCTGGGTCGGGGCATTGGCTTAAGCCGGTGGGAGACTTGGACCTGCCTCGCATGGGCCAGTAGGCCTGCTGCAGTGTTCCTTCTTTCTTATGTTCTTATGTTAACATATTCTGAGTCTCCAGCACAACTATATTCCTCATCGGCAGAATATAAACGGCCTTTCAGATTATCCTTAGTTTGGTTATCGTAAGAAAGTTAAATCAACGTACGGCGTTCCATTAAAGAGAGATGCTTTGTGTGTGGTAAAAGGCTCTTCAGCGAGAGAACTGGAGATGTCCTCTCGTTTCTTTTATTTAAACCTTATTATCTCCCATTCACAAAGCGCTACGTGACTCCTACAAGTTCCGTACTTATTCATAAATAAAGAAATAATATATACAACACCCACAACACCAGCCTTCATAGGCAACATTGTTGGCGACTGAAGAAAGTTTAATAGTGGGGAATTTCTAAATACCTGGATACAAGATACATGAGTATTTATAGGATTTAGTCAGGTGGAGAATGCTGGGTCAGGTGGAGAATGCTGGGTCAGGTGGAGAATGCTGGGTCAGGTGGAGAATGCTGGGTCAGGTGGAGAATGCTGCATGTGACAGTCTTCAAAGTAGGGTGATAGTTACAACCTTGGGTAACATAAAAAGAGATTGAACAAGTATAAGAACATAAGAAAGGAGGAACACTGCAACAGGCCTACTGGCCCATACTTGGCAGGTCCATGTCAAAACCAACCCACCAACACCAACAGTATATGGGTAGACCTTCTGCAGTGTTCCATTCTTAAGTTCTATGTGGGATAGCGATGAAGAAGTTTCTTGGCAATAGGTTCAGCTATGTTGTAGAAGCCGTTGTTCTGGTTGAAGTTGTTGGATATACAGATAAGTGATGATTCCAGGATTCTTCGGTATTCTTCTCTGGCGATGAGTCTTGCGTTTCTGTAGTTGATTAAATGGTTGTGTGAATTTCGGTGTTGAACACAGGCATTTCTCGGGTCGTCAGATCTGCCTGCGTACTGGTGTTCTGAAATCGTGTTTGGAGGTCTCTGGATGATTCGCCGACGTATAATTTGCTGCAGTCATTACAAGGGATGTAATAATATTGGTAGAATTACCGACAATATGTTAAGTAAAAGGACACAAATGCAACTAATGTGGCATTTTAATGTGGCAACGTTTCGCTCTCCAGGAGCTTGAAAAAGCTCCTGGAGAGCGAAACGTTGCCCCAACAAAATGTCACATTAGTTGCATTTGTGTCCTTTTACTTAACATTACAAGGGATTGTGTATACCCCTGCAGTGGATTGAAGCTTGTCCTGTCTGTTACTGGTAATGTCCTTGATGGTGGTGGATGTGGAGGTAGATACTTGGAATGAGGTATTGGAAAAAATGTTGGAAATGTGTTGGCAATGGAGTTGGTGGGGAGGACTATGTATCTCTTCTCGGCAGTGCTGTTACCCAAGGTTGTAACTATCACCCTAGTTTGAAGACTGTCACATGCAACATTCTCCACCTGACTAAATCCTATAAATACTCATGTATCTTGAATCCAGGTAGATCTGTTTGTGACTCGATAAAGCCCACTGCGTGGGCGAAACGTTGTCAATAAAGGATCACATTATACTGTTTATGTGTTTATTTTTCCAACACCAGATATCTTTAGCTCCACTAGCTCTTTAGATTCAGATATTTATTTTTAATGATATTGGTCATAGATATTTGGAATCATTAATAAGAAGCTCATAGTATTTTTGGGGAAGGGGGTAAGATCCATAATACTTACAGGTATTCTAACATGTCTTCAGCAAGCTGATATATATGAGGAGATGACCTAAGTATAGGGGGAAAAAAATGGTGGTATAGACTGAAATTGAAACCTATTTTGACTTTGAAGAATTACATATATTTAAAATTAGAATATAATACTGTTTAAAAGTAGAACATAATAATATTTATAATCTGAAAAATAATATTTATAAATTTGAACAAAAGAATATTTAAAAGAAGAACATAATAATATTAAAATTATTAAGATAATATATTTCTTAAATAACTAAAACAGAATGACTTTTAATATCCAGAAAAAATAATATAAGAACATATATATATATATATATATATATATATATATATATATATATATATATATATATATATATATATATATATATATATATATATATATATATATATATATATATCAAGAGGAGCCTCACAACAGCCGGATGCCCAGCAGTAAGGGAACCACCCCAACTATGCAGATCTGATGGCAACCAAAAGCGTCCAGATGGTATCACCCTTCAAGCCTGGACAGACGGCAAGCAGGTGGTGTGGGACTACACATGTGCATCTACCTTGGCTGATACCTATCTCCAGTACACCAGGGAGGAAGGAGGGGCTGCTGCCACCTTCAGGGAGTCCCAGAAGTCGAGAAAATATGGAGAACTTGCCCATCATTATATGTTTGTTCCCATAGGCTCAGAGACCCTTGGCTCATGGGGAAAGAGTGCATCTAAGTTCCTCAAGGAGCTGGGCAAAGACTCAACAGGGTAACTAGGGATCCCAGGGCAGCTAGTTTTCTGTTCCAGCGACTCAGCGCTGCTGTTCAGAGGGGTAATGCATGCTGTATTCTGGGCACGCGCCCCAGCTCGGAAGAGCTGGATGAGATTTTCGCATTATAATCAGTGACAAAGATGTAACAATATGTACTAGACATGTATCTCTCACCTCGTGTACTGTATATGCCATCTTTATATCAACAATGTATCTCTCAAATCTTTTGTATATATATATATATATATATATATATATATATATATATATATATATATATATATATATATATATTTTTTTTTTTGCAAAAAGATCACAGTAAACAGGTGATATCAAAATATGCAAGACAACCACTTTTGAAAAAATAGTGGAATTCCAAGCGCTTTCATGACTACTCACATTATCAAGGGTAACATTGATTTTAAATTTAAAATTTACAGAAAACCTACAAATAATTGTTCCTATGTACACTATTATTCTTCACATCAAGATAGAGTTAAAGTGTCGGTTTTCTCTTCAATGTTTTTGAGAGCTTTACGTATTTGTAGTCCAGAGTTCATAGATGAAGAAATCTCTAAAATTTATGAAATAGCTAATGATTTAAAATACCCAAGAAACGTAACTGATAAATCTTTTAAAATTACTAGAAATACTTTTTACAGTCCAAAAAGGGACAACCAACCCTATTCAACTAAAAATATGTTGGTTCTCCCTTACCATGAAAACTTGGATGATATGCCTTACTTTCTTAAGAATTTAAATATCAAAGTTGTTTAAAAATCTTGATACAGTAAAAAAACTTTTGATAAAAAAATTCCCCCAAATGGCTAACGGATGTGTCTATAAGGTTCCTTGTAAAATATGCGATAAAGTTTATTACGGTCAAACTGGTAAAAGTCTTGAACTAAGATTAAAACAACATAAATATAGCATTAGAACTGGACAAGTCTCTAATGCTCTATTTATTCATGTGATAGATTTTAACCATCCAATTGATTTTCAAAATGCTGAGAAAGTTGTATCAAGCAAGTCCATGGTTGAGAGGAATATAATAGAATCATGTTTCATTAAAAGCAGTTTTGAAAATAATATGAATATTTCTTTTTGTTTATATAAATTGAATTCATTTATAATTAATAAAATTTGTGAAGAATTTAATGATAAATTGGACAAATCTTAATTCTTGGGAAGAGTTTCAGGTCCTTTCTTATGTTCCTCTTCACAGAGTCGGGCGATGTTACGCTACTGTGAGGTGTTGTCTTTGTTAGTGTGATGTGACTGTTAGGTGTAGTCTTGCCCCTTTATAAGCCCTCTTGCTATGTTTTGTTTTATAGTTCCTTGATAATGTGAGTAGTCACGAAAGCGCTTGGAATTCCTCTATTTTCTCATAGTGGTTGTCTGTATATATATATATATATATATATATATAATATATATATTTTATATATATATATATATATATATATATATATATATATATATATATATTATATATATATATATATATTATATATATATAATTATATATATATATATATATTATATATATATATTATATATATATATATATATATATATATATATATATATATATATATATATATATATATATATATATATATATATATATATATATATATATATATATATATATATATATATATATATATTATGATGTGCGAATAGGTATATCTTGCGACTTTGGCTGAAATAGCAACGCTCTTCTTGCCGAATGTGCAAGCGAAAATTGTATGCAATAATTTGGCAAAAATAATTCTGAACCTAACGAAAAAAAAATATATTTCATTGTGTTTGTTTATTATTAAATTATTGTAAACTTATCTAAAATATATTTAGTTGGATTAGGCTAAACTAAATTGCGCTTGTTATAATAAGGTTAGGTAAGTTTTCTAAGGTTCTTTTGGTACTAAATTATTAATTTTTACATTAACATAAATGAAAAAAATATATATATCTTTAAACGTATAAGAATATTTTTTAGAAAGGACTTAATTTTAAACGAGATCTTTCTAATTGACCCATTTTACTTATTCGGCACGACATATATATATAAATGCAAAAACAGTTTTATTACCACAGTTTTATTAACATATTAATACATGTGCTTAAATAAAAACCTCAACCACATCACAAAAATAAAAGAAAAGTTAATATTAATATTCATTATTACCATCAAACATATAGGATAAAAACCAAAGCCACAATTTGGAGAGTGGAACTTTAGACGACAATTCGATTTATCCTAGCCTGACCGAAACATCTAAGGATTTCCAAATTGTGGGTTAGAGAAATTGGAGAGAGACACACACATTAACAAAGCAGGCAAACAAGTGATAAACCATGACAAGACAGATACAGTGAGAGGAGTCATTAATAAAGAGATTACACAAACACAGAACAGAGGAGACATCACCGCAAAAGACTCAGACATCAGACTCAGGCAATCTGAAACACATGTAAATGATTTATAGGTTTAAGAGATATAGAGAAACAAAACACAGACATAAGAAAATGACAAAGAGAAGAAAGATATACATAACAAGAACAGAAGATATCATAACAAAATAGGCAGTAAAATGTAAACAGAAGAGAGAAAAAGGGATAATAGACAGAAAAGAGAACAGGGAGAGATTACTGAAGAAAAATGAATATGCAGAAAAGAGAAAGAGAGAGAGAACGTAGACAAAAAAGGGATAGAAAATACACATGAGAGAAATAAAGGAAATAGACAGAGGGAAGAGATAAATAATGAATACTCAAATGGAAAAGACTAAGCAAAAGAAAGAGAAAAACTAAAACACACAGAAAACATAAAGAGAGAGTAGAGAAACAGAAATAAGAGAATGGAAATAGAGAAAAGAGAAATAATTACCAAAAATAGAAATAATAGACAGAGGAGAAAGGATAGACCAAAAAGAGAGAAAGGCAGAGAACAGGCAGAAGAAAAGGAGAATAAACCAAAGAGGGGAAAGAGAGACTAGAGGAGAGAGAGAGAGAGAGAGAGAGAGAGAGAGAGAGAGAGAGAGAGAGAGAGAGAGAGAGAGAGAGAGAGAGAGAGAAAGGTTGAATGAGTGACAGACAGGCCAGTAGAGGGAAGAACTACGAGAAACACCAGCAACATGTCGTAATTTAACTGAAAAAATGTAATTACAAGAGGAAACGTAATTAGCAAATTAGGAGACTGAGGAAAATATCAGTGGTAAAAGATAATGTTAATTTAGAGGAATAAGAGAGAGAGACAAACAGACAGACAAACACAGACAGCCGAACAGACAGACAGCCAGAGAGACAGGCATTTATAGACAGACATTGGTATGCACAGAGAGAGACAAAGAGAGCTAAGCATTTACAGAGACACAAATAGATGGAGAGAGACAGACAGACAGAGAAAGACTGACAGACATGCATTTACAGACGACAGTGACCCAGGCATATACAGACCCTGGCATACATCGACAGACTAGGAGACGGGCAAACACAGACCGACAGACAAACACAGACAAAAATATGAACAGACAGACGGAAAGCACATATACATAAAGGGCATACCTTAGAGAGTGATGAGGTAGGGTTAAGAAGACGAAGAGAGGAAGGGACATTAGAGAACAATAGAAAGGAAGTAAATGGTGTGAGAAAGCTTGACGAGTGTGAGAAAGAGGGGAGGAAGGAAAGGCAAGCAGGGAAGAGGGAGGTGGGCAGGAAGGCAAGCAAAAAGGAAGAGGGAGGGAGGGTAAGGAAGGGACAGGCATGCAGGAAGGGTGGGAGAAGGGGTATATAGAGGAAGAGAGGTCGGCAAGCAAGGAAAGAAAGAAGGAAGGAAAGTCAAGCAGGGAGGAGAAGGAGGGAGAGACAGGCAGGTAGGTTGGGAGAGTGGGAGAGAGTTGGGGAGGGAGGGAGTGGTGAGGGAGAGGGAGGGATGGAGGGAGAGCCGCGCAGACCTGCCTGGGAGGGTGGGAACAAAATGGTGGTCGTTCAGTGCGGGTAGCAAGGTGTATTCTGTTCATTAATTCTACGTCTTATTTACTTGTCCATTTCCTCACCCTCGAGGCCTTTACTCCGTCTTGAGGTGTTTGAGGTGGCTTTCACTGCTCCTGGCCCATCCAGCCTCTCTTACCTCTTATGAAGTCATTATGCTAATGTCCGCTTATATACTTCCCAGAACAATATTTACCTTATTAAATTAATGATGATCACGTATATTATAAACCCCGTGAATCATTGGTTTCTAAACATATTTTCTATCCCATAAACATTATGTATATTATCGTAGATGCGCGGTGGGAGGTACTTTTTCTATAATTTCAAAATATCAACATTCGTTTTCTATGATTCATTTTTTTGGCCCTGAACCATTTTTAACGTTGCATTTTCTTTTACTAAACAAAGGTTGCCAGGCAGTGGTGATGCTGAATCGTACCTGGGAATTTATCGATACACAAACAGGTATTTATCTAAGCCTTCTTCTTCTTCAAGACCGACCAGGGTTCCCTTTTAACCAGGGGTCAACTGCGACCCTCGTTCTTCAGTGATTTACGACTCTTTAGTGCTGGAATCCGACAGGAAAAAAAGTGTGTGTGTGTGTGTGAACATCAGTTTCCTATTTTCAGCGGACTGAATGTCTCGTTGTCCTCCATTAGGGAATAAGATTACGGGTGGAAAATCTTATTTAATCGTCCTGCCGAAGCTTCTATTCGGATATGAGGGTGATAACGGATATTTGATCTGGTACCCGAAGATTGGGGATACCAGGATACGAGCACAACGCTGGCGTGGTACCACAAGAGGGAAAGAATAGCATTGAGCCGGCCGATGCGATACTTTCTTCCCGTCCTGGCGGGTTTCGGCGGAAGATGCGTGCCCTAATCGCTACGGAGGAGCCATCTTATTTCGGGTGTTAATGCCAGAGTGCTGCGCCACGGCACGGTACTACCGCCCTTACGACCAAGCACACGGCTAAGATAGTGCTGACCGGCGTGTATTTGCTCTTCCTTGTCACCATAAATGTGCCGTAAAGTAACTTTTCTCATAGCGAAGCACATTCTGGGGGTGCCCAGAGCGGTCCACGGTGACTATGGGTGTTCCTGGGGCAATCATCCTCCCAACGTACACCCCCCTCCCCTCCCCTATTCCATCCCCCATCCCCATCTTCCACGGCGATCCTGTCAGTGTTGACGCTAATTGCTTCTTTTTTTTTTAAAGTAATTTGGAATTTTATTTTGAGGAGGAAGGAGGGAGAGAGAGAGACAGAGGCTTCCAAAACACACAAGAGATCTCAGGTTACAATTTTTATCGTCGTGGTTGAGGCGGATTTTCCTTCGTCAACAACAGCTACGCTTCCGCGGAAATGCGATTATCAATTTTTTTTTTTTTGCCTAGGGTTAATATTATTGTTATTGCATTTGGTGTGAGAGAAACGATATTGGTGCGTGCCGGAGAAGGCTTAGCAGAGAATATATGTGACTTGCCTTCACTTTCAGAACTCAATTGAATAAATACAGCAGCAGCAGCGTTATCCTGCATATTAATACGTGTGTGTGTGTGATAAGAGTCTGGCGAGAAACAAAACTTCCGGTAAACACACAGAACCTTGGGTTTTAATTAGTCAAACAGAGACAAACAGATGTACGAATTTGCGTTTCGGTAGACTGGTAAAGAAATATTTTATGAACCACACTGTGCTGTCAAAAGCACTCGAACATATTGCTCTATACGAAGATCAACATGAATATAGATGAAACACATTTGAAATAAAATTCACATTTTCTTGAAGCAGAATAATATGTCTCATCATAAATGTTTCATATGTCTCTTAGTAAATGTATCATAGTCTCATAGTAAATAATATGTCTCATGTCTCATAGTAAATAATATGTCTCATGTCTCATAGTAAATAATATGTCTCATGTCTCATAGTAAATAATATGTCTCATGTCTCATAGTAAATAATATGTCTCATGTCTCATAGTAAATAATATGTCTCATGTCTCATAGTAAATAATATGTCTCATGTCTCATAGTAAATAATATGTCTCATGTCTCATAGTAAATAATATGTCTCATGTCTCATAGTAAATAATATGTCTCATGGTCTCATAGTAAATAATATGTCTCATAGTCTCATAGTAAATAATATGTCTCATGTATCATAGTAAATAATATGTCTCATGTCTCATAGTAAATAATATGTCTCATGTCTCATAGTAAATAATATGTCTCATGGTCTCATAGTAAATAATATGTCTCATAGTAAATAATATGGCTCATGGTCTCATAGTAAATAATATGTATCATGGTCTCATAGTAAATAATATGTCTCATAGTAAATAATATGTCTCATAGTCTCATAGTAAATAATATGTCTCGTAGTAAACGTCTCATAGTCGAGTCGATGAAATACAATCGAAAATAAATTTTGAGTTAAAACACTCATTAATAATCTGACGTTTAACGTTTTGATCTTGAGTATTACTGACTCAGGCAAAAATAACATAAAGCCTTTACATACGTGTGATAATGATAGAACGTTGCTTAGAGTTTTAAAGCATTAGTCATTGCTAGTAGATGTTTGTGTGTGTGTATGTGTGTGTGAGTTTGTGTTGTGTACTCACCTAATTGTGTTTCCAGGAGTCGAATCATAGCTCGTCTGTGTATGTATGTGTGTGTGTGAGAGAGAGAGTGAGTGTATGTGCGTTTTTTCTCATCCCAGAAGTATTTCATCCACACCAAGCTTATAAAAATGTATTGAATATTATTTTTAATTCTCACATTATAATTTCACACACATGAAGCGTACAGAATATATAAAACACAGGTTATAGCTAGTCTAAATATCGAGGCCATGAAAGCATTACTAGTTAAAGCAATTCTTAATAGTTCATTGACCTAGTCTTAAGACTAGTGTACATAGTTCTAGAACTGCGAGCATGATTGGTTGAGTAGTGTTAGAACCATGAGTCACTGAGTTGTAAACATGAATGCTCAACATGTGGACATTATTCAAGAGTGTTTGTCTTTCCAGTATATCCCCAAAAAATCTGCACATAAATCCTAATACACCAATGTGTGTATTTCACAAGAGTACTCACTGCTATATATTCCACAACACATTGTCGTAAATATTGTCCTCGACGCTCAGAGTAAATTATGTATACAAAAGTTCATATAGTTATTTAAGTTCTATGTTATATTCTAATTCATATACGTTTACATATATATATATATATCACTTCATAGAAAACATTTTACTTACTTCTCCTAGACTACGGGGTTCCATATACTGCACTATAGGAGTACCCTTATATATTTATGTATATTCACACACACACACACACACACACACACACATACACACACACACACACACACACACACACGCACACACACACACACACACACACACACATACACACACACACACTACACACACACACACACACACACACACACACACACACACACACACATATATATATATATATATATATATATATATATATATATATATATATATATATATATATATATGTCGTGCCGATCAGGTAAAACTGGCCAATTAGCAAGAACTCATCTAAAATTAAGTCCTTTCTAAAATTTTCTCTTATACGTTTAAAGATATATTTTTTTAATTTATGTTAATGTAAGAATTTATTAT
Source organism: Cherax destructor (assembly GCA_009830355.1). Lineage (NCBI taxonomy): Eukaryota > Metazoa > Arthropoda > Malacostraca > Decapoda > Parastacidae > Cherax > Cherax destructor. The sequence goes on along the minus strand of WNWK01000747.1, from coordinate 179,113 downwards.
TTTGTACCAAGAGAAACTTTGAAAACCTACCTAACCTTATTACAACAAGCGCAATTTAATTTAGCCTAACCCAACTAAATATATTTTAGATACGTTAACATTAATTTAATAAAAACAAACACAATGAAATATATTTTTTTAGTTATGTTCAGAATGATTTTGGCGAAATTATTGCATACACAAATTTTCACTTGTCTTATATGGCAAGGTGAGCGTTGCTATTTAAGCCAAAATCGCAAGTTTTACCTAATCGGCACGACACATATATATATATAGTATATATATATATATATATATATATATATATATATATATATATATATATATATATATATATATATATATATATATATATATATATATATATATATATATATATATATATATATATATATATATATATATATATATATATATATCGTGCATAATAGTCAAAATTGGTCAATTAGCAAGAACTCATTTATAATCAAGTCTTTTCTAAAATTTTCTCTAATACGTTTAAAAATATATTTATATTTTTTTATTTATGTTAATGTAAAAATTAATAATTTTGTACCAAAAGAAACTTAGAAAACTTACCCATCCTTATTATAACAAGTGCAATTTTATTTAGCCTAATCAAAATAAATATATTTTAAATAAGTTTAGAATATTTTATTAATAAACAAACACAATGAAATATATTTTTCGTTAGGTTCAGAATGATTTTTGCGAAATTATTGCTTACACGAATTTTCGCTTGCCTTATTCGGCAAGAAGAGCGTTGATATTTTGGCCACAATCACAAGTATTACCTATTCGGTACGACACACACACACACACACACACACACACACACACACACACGAGGGTTAGAGGAGACATGATAACGACATCCAAAATACTGCGGGGAATCGACAAGGTAGATAGTGACAGGATGTTCCAGAGAGGGGACACAGAAACAAGGGGACACAACTGGAAGCTGAAGACTCAGATGTGTCAAAGGGATGTTAGGAAGCATTTATTCAGCCATTGTCAGGAAGTGGAATAGTCGAGCAAACGATGTAGTGGAGTCAGGAACCATACATAGCTTTAAGACAAGGTATGATAAAGCTCATGGAGCAGGGAGAGAAGAGACCCAGTAGCGGACAGCGAAGAGGCGGGGCCAGGAGCTGACTCTCGACCCCTGCAATCACAAATAGGTGAGTACACACACACACACACACACACACACACACACACACACACACACACACACACACAGCACGCACGCACGCACACATGTACCCAGGGGCAATAGAAACAATGGGAGGACCAGAGTGAGCCCATGGTTTACCCGAGGAGTAAAGAAGCCAAACCCAAATGTGTCGGAGCATGAAAAATGTATAGAAGCCAAAGGACTCAGGAGAAGTAGATGAGCTGAAGAGCTACAAAGTAAAATGCATGGATAAAGAGTGGATGAGAGTGACGTAGCATCGAAAGCCAAATTTGACCCAAAGTTCTTTTATAGCTACATCAGGAGAAAGACAACAGTCAAGGACCAAATAATCAGGCTGAAGAAGAGAAATGAAGAGCTCAAAAGGAATGAACAGGAAGTCTATGAAGAGCTTAGCTTGAGATATAGGGAGGTCTTCACAGAGGAGACAGAAAAGCTTCCAGCAAACCTAGGTTTTAGAGTGCACCAGCAAGTATTGGTCACAAAACACACAACTGGGAAGGAGGTGAAGAAACTGCTATGTGAGTTAGATACCTCGAAGGCGGTGGGACCAGATACTATTTTCCCGTGGGTCTTGAGAGAGGGAGCAGTAGCAGGGTGTGTGCTGTTAGTAACAATCTTCAACAAGTACATCAAAACAGGACAACTGCCAGAGGTGTGGAAGAAGGAAATATAGTCGACGTTCTCTAGAAAGAAGACAAACAGGCAGCATTAAACTACATAATAGTGTCACTGATATGTATAGTATGTAAAGTCACGGAGAAGATTATCAGAAGAATGTTGGAGCACCTAGAAAGAAGTGGGTTCATACATGACAATCAGAACGGCTTCTGGGATGGAAAATCCTGGGTCACAAACCTACTGGAGTTCTACGATAATTCAACAAAAATATGACAGGAGAGAGTGGGATGGTTAAATTACATTTTCTTTGACTGTACGAAGGTTTTTGATACTAAATCACCAGAGACTGGTACAAAAAGCTTGAGGAGCATGCAGGAATAATAGGAAAAACTCTGCAATTGATCAAGGAATACATGTTAAGAAAGAAACAGCGAGTGATGGTGTGTGACGAGGTGCCGAAATGGGTGCATATGACGAGTGGGATTCCACAAGGACCAGTTCTGAGGTCGGTGCTGTTTCTTGTATAAGTGAGTGACATGACAGAAAGAACAGAGTCGGAGGAATTACTCTTTGCAGACGGCCTGAAACTAATGAGATGAATACAAGCAGCCGAGGACCTGGAAAGGTTGCAAAGGGATCTGGTCAGGTTGAAGACCTGGTTTAAAAAATGGCTCCTGGAGCTTAACCGCATCAAGTGCAAAGTAATGAAGCTTGGGGAAGGACGGAAAAAACGCAGATGGAGTACTGGCTTGAGAGGCAAAAGATGCAAACTTCACTCAAGGAGGACCTTGAGGTGAGTATCATACCGAACATATCCTATGATGCTCACATCAACCAAATAACTGCTGCAGCGAATGCGCGTCTGGCAAATCTAAGAATATATTTTCGACATCTATGTATGAAGTCATTCACGACACTGTACACCGTGTACGTCAGCCCATAATGAAATACGCAGCACCAGTATGAAACCCAAGGTAGGTCAAGCACATCAAGAAATTGAAGAAAGTGCAAAGGTTTGCAACAAGACTAGTACCGAAGCTAAGGGGTATGTCCTATAAGGAGAGGTTAAGGGAACTCAACCTGATGAAACTGGAGGCAGGAGGACTAGGTATGATATGATAACGACGTACAAAATACTGAGAGGAACTGAGAAGGTAAACAGGAAGAGAATGTTTCAGAAATGGGAAATAAGAACAAGAGGGAACAACTGGAAGTTGAAAACTCACATGAGTCACAGAGATGTTAGGAAGTATTTTTTTCAGTTTTAAAGGTGTCAGGAATACTAAGTAAGTTTATTCAAGTATACATAAATACAGTTACATAGATTGTCATACATAGCAGCATATGTGGAGAGAACCCAGGATAACCCAAAAAAGTCGGATAAAGTGACTTATTTCCATTGGGGTCCTTTGTGCTCATGGTAGTTGTGGTGGTGCTGGTGGTGCTGCTAGTGGCAGTGGTGGTGCTAGTAGTAGAACAATCTAGAGACGGGATCCATACATAACTTTAAGAAAAGGTACGACAAGGCTCTGGAAGCCGGGAGAGTGAACCTAGTAGGGACTAGCAAAGAGTCGGAACCAAGAGATCTAAATCGACCCCTACAACCACATATAGGTGAGTACACACAACCAATCGCAAACATAAATACATAATTATCCCTGACTGGTTTTGTATTATATATAAATATATACTGGCACTCTTTATACTGATAACTTTCTTTACACTACAACAAAACTCTTCAGATATCCACACTTATAAAGTAAATGCTAAACTCATATATTGCAAAGAGAACAGAGGATCAAACTGGCGACCTGGCATGTGATAATAATCAACAGCTGTTCAAGTGTTGAAATGAACTATAGCCCTAACTGTTGCCCAACTAACATGTATCTAGAACCCTCAACACCATACGTAATTCGTAGATTCAGTATCAGATTAACTACCCATCCTTGAGAAGATATTAACGCCACTCCAGAAAACATTACCTTAGATGTCTATATAAGCTTAACTGCTCGTGTGTGAAACTGACGTCACAGGCAGGTCATGAAACTGACGTCACAGGCAGGTCATGAAACTGACGTCACAGGCAGGTCATGAAACTGACGTCACAGGCAGGTCATGAAACTGACGTCACAGGCAGGTCATGAAACTGACGTCACAGGCAGGTCATGAAACTGACGTCACAGGCAGGTCATGAAACGCTTTTAAATCTTTCTCCCTTTCTGGCACTTGCAGAATATATTTTGACATTCTTATTGAACTTAATGAAAGCAATTATTCAATTAATTACGTTCCTTAATTAGACAAAAATATAATCTAAACCTAAGTTTTAGGTTCAGTAAAATATAGCATTTTTTTTTACAATATTTTAAATCATTTATTTTTTCTGATTAATTTGTTCAACATTATTTATGAATATATTCCTTGAAAATATCATATTCACTTTTTTCTACAGTGGTCATTGTGACGTTGTCATACCTATACTAATCTCTTGATGCCTATTTTTCAAACATAAAGAAATATATAAATATCATAATATGCCTGTATCCAACTAATAATTTTCTGAAATCTAATCCCTGTGTTTATTACCCAATAACACCTCATAGCCACGCCCTCGCATATATTTTTGGAGCGGCCAAGTCCGTGATACACCAGCTTCATGAATATTCTGATGATCTCATAACTCGATTAATGCATTCAGCAAGATGCTTATAAAAAGTCTTGCTGCCTAAATCAGATATTTCCCGTTATTCATCAGTCCTCATATGTGTTTTGACTCTAGTTTATTATCACGGGGCGTACAGCATAATAAATTACAAGACTGGTTATATAAATAAATAACATATATATATATATATATATATATATATATATATATATATATATATATATATATATATATATATATATATTTGGTAAACGGAGTTTCATATGAACTATGAAAATCAGTATTACTACTTAATTCCTAATTTATTCGCAACTAGTCTCGGAGTAAGTTACTCCAGGACTCCTTAGACTAGTGTCTAATTGACATGTGCCTAGGACAAAATGGTAACTAACACACACACACACACACACACACACACACACACACACATATATATATATATGTCGTGCCGATTAGGTAAAACTGGTCAATTAGCAAGAACTCTTTTAAAATTAAGTCCTTTCTAAAATTTTCTCTTATACGTTTAAAGATATATTTTTTTCATTTATGTTTATGTAAGAATTTATAATTTTGTACCAAGAGAAACTTTGAAAACCTACCTAACCTTATTACAACAAGCGCAATTTAATTTAGCCTAACCCAACTAAATATATTTTAGATACGTTAACATTAATTTAATAATAAACAAACACAATGAAATATATTTTTCTCGTTACGTTCAGAATGATTTTGGCGAAATTATTGCATACACAAATTTTCACTTGTCTTATATGGCAAGGTGAGGGTTGCTATTTAAGCCAAAATCGCAAGTTTTACCTAATCGGCACGACATATATATATATATATATATATATATATATATATATATATATATATATATATATATATATATATATATAGACTAGTACCGGAGCTAAGGGATATGTCCTATAAGATATATATATATATATATATATATATATATATATATATATATATATATATATATATATATATATATATATGTAGAGAGAGAAACAGAGACAGAGACAGATAGATGAAAGAGAGAGAAGAAAGGTAAAGAGACAGACAGATGGATAAAGAGAGAGAGAAATCCAACTTCATAGAAGGTGAGGCATGGGTGCGGCAAACATTAGTACAAAGGCAGTTTTCCCAACAGGTATACAAGACTTTCACCATCACTCACTACCTAGCTGTCTTTCCAGAAGGCCACCACACACATCATGATCCGATAATGACCCACCGAACCGCAGCATTCCCACCCGACTCACAAAGTGCCCGGACTCTCCTTCCCACCTGCAAAACTTAAGAACTGCTAATAAATATTTGCTGAATGCTTTCACAGGTTTTACTTTTCTCACACTCCAATAGCACGTCAAATCTCAGAGATCATTTGTGTCCACTCACTCTGATCCAGCCCATTTGTACTAAATCCTCTTTTACAACCTCTTTTCTAACCTTCTGATGTCTATTGCAACTTTGCCCATCTTAGAATTATCAGCTTTCTTATCATATCGTGAAGTATATATTTTATATGATCATACCATCTCAAAAACTAACATTTCATGTTCTCATATATCAATTACACTACCACGCAGTTTACAAATTTCTTCCTTTCCCATGCTCTGTATAATATTCACATCGAATATTGATTTCAGACGCTGAATTTTTACTGTTTTCTGCCTCCTTGCTGAAATATTTAAACAAATTTTATTTTACACATATTCGATACCGCCACGGGAAAAAAATATAAAACGATATATTTTTTATTTTCATTTACAAACGTCCTTCTTTCCAAAGACTACTTATCAGTCACGCACCTTTTTTCTCAGTCACCTTTTTCCACCCCAAAGATCTAAATACATTTGTTTCATACAGACTCATTCAACAGAATTTGCCTTCAAACTCGTGATTCAATTTTGTTTGAAGTTATCTTCTTACCTTCTGAATTCGCATTCATTTACCATCTTTTACGTAAAATTTTGAACTCCTTCATCATTCTCTACATTTTCTCTTCTAAATCTCTCAGAAGCAACTTTTAATCAGCAAAGAGAAACTGACAATTCCCCATCTTCTATCAGATTCATTAGCTTTTATAACTGCACCCTAACCTGACACTCTAGCATTCACCCATCTAAAAACATTAAACATTAATAGCACACATCTCTATCTAAAGCTTTCTTTACTTGAAGATAGTTCCTTCTCTTCTACATACCCAATCTGAACCTCACTTTTTGTTTAAAAATGCCTTTCCTGCTTTTAGTAATTTACTTCCTATTATTTACATTTTTCAATACAGCAATATTGTTTCCTACACACTTAATTCTATCCATTTTACAAATACAAAAAGTCAGTAAGCAACTCCTTACTCTTATCTAGATATTGTTCATTCATATGCTTTAACGCAAACAAGCATCCCCCTACCTTTCATAAATCCACATTGTTCCTCTTCAATCCAATTTTCTGTCTTTCCCCTAACTCGCTCTATAATAATTCTGCTTTACACTTTACCGGTATACTCAACAGACTTATGTCCACTATAGTTCTTACACTCTTTCTCTCTCTCTTGTTCCAATTTCTCCTTATATAAAGGAAGCATGCATGCTCTCTGCCAGTCCAAAGATTTCCTCCTGTTATTCACATATACATTAAACAAATGTATCAAGCATTACGAAGCGTTTTTCTATACGTGCTTTCAGCATCTCAGATCTTAACTCCAGCTATCGTCTCTGCTACTTTACTCAATTTCAAATATATATATATATATATATATATATATATATATATATATATATATATATATATATATATATATATATATATATATTAAATGTATACCATATATCTAAGAGAAGAAGAAACAAGTGATATCACAATATTCAAAATAACCACAGTTCAAAAATTTTGGAATTCCAAGCTTTTCCATGATTTCTCACATTATCAAGGACCAGTAAAAGTTACACGACAACAAAAGGCTTAAAATGCTGAAATGTGACTTCACATATACCCATACTTAGTGAGCGTGGGAATGTAGTGAATATTTAGCCAGGTCACATGTAAAAAAAATTAAGAGTGTTATGTCAAGCATAGCTTAAAATACAAATATATTCATTATAAGTGACTTTGATTTATACTGCCATGAACTTATATTCATATTGCAATCAATGCCATTTTTTTAAGCTTGATTCATATATATTTCACTTAACCATGGACTTGCTTGATGCCACCTTCTGGGCCTTTTCAAAATAAATTTGGTGATTATAATCTCTCATAGGAATAAACAGATCATTAGAATCTTGTTCAGTTCTAAAGCTATATTTATGTTATTGTAATCTTAGTTCAAATTTTTTTCCAGTTTGACCAAATGCAATTAAGGTAACTATAGTCAAACTGGAAACTCTTGAACTAAGATTACAACAACACAAATATAGTATTAGAACTGGACAAGAGTCTAATGTTCTGTTTATTCATGGGAGAGATTTTAACCACCCATTTGATCTTGAAAATCCCAGAAGGTTGTATCAAGCAAGACCATGATTGAACGAAATATAATTGTGTCAATCTTCATGAAAAATAGTATTGATTGCAATATGGGTATAAGTTCTGGGTTGTATAAATTAGATTCATTTATAATGAATAGAATTTGTGAGGATTTTAAACTATGTCACTCTTAATTTTTTTTTACATGTAACCTAAGTCTTCAGTCTTTCAGTTTTATAAGTCTTCTGCTGTCCTATTATTTCTGTTTTCCTTGATGATGTGAGAAATAACGGAAGGGATTTATATTTCACAATTTAGTATTGTGGTTATTTTGAAAATAAATAAATAAATAAATAATATATAGATAGATAGATAGATAAATATATGGGACTACACATGTGCATCCACATTGGCTGTTACCCATCTGCAATACAGCAGGAGGAATGAGGGGCAGCTGCCAGCTTGGACCAAGACGGACCGAAACGTCGTCATAAGTTTATCCTGTGTGCGGGTTATTTGTGTATTGCTCCAGTTATGGTATTGTGCCTTTCTGGTCTTCAACTATTGATCCCAGAGCGGCTAGTTTTCTATTCAGTGCTGCAATTCAGAGGGGTAATGCCTGCTGTATCCTGGGTACGCGCCTCAGCTCTGAGGAGCTGGATGAGATTTTTACATTGTATTCTGCTCTCCCTGCTCCATGAGCTTTATCATACCTTGTCTTAAAACTATGTATGGTTCCCGCCTCCACTATATCGTTCGCTAGACTATTCCACTTCCTAACTACTCTATGGCTGAAGAAATGCTTCCTAACATCCCTTTGACTCATCTGAGTCTTCAGCTTCCAGTTGTGTCCCCTTGTTTCTGTGTTCCCTCTCTGGAACATCCTGTCACTATCTACCTTGTCGATTCCCCGCAGTATATTGTATGTCGTTATCATGTCTCCTCTAACCCTTCTGTCCTCCAGTGTTGTTAGTCCTATTTCTCTCAACCTTTCTTCGTAGGGCAGTCCCTTGAGTTGTGGAACTAGCCTTGTGTGTGTGTGTGTGTGTAGGTGTGTGTGTGTATGTGTGTGTGTAGGTGTGTGCGCGTGCGTCCGTGTGTATGTATTTAATAATATATACACTCAAATACACAGTATTTACACAAAAT